>PJEM01000726.1:314961-417448 GCA_004023845.1 Helogale parvula | reverse complement strand
AGTCACACTGTGAATCAACCTCTATTTCCAGTTTCCTCCTTCGTGTCCAAAGCAGTTCCTTTTGCCAAGATACTCAGGACTCCAAGGGCATAGTACCTCCATCTTCCTCCTCTTCTGACACCTTCCTCGGCAACCCTATTGGCCTCACGACTGGGAGAGCCACAAAGTAACCACCACGACACCCATCTTCCTGCACAACTACATCATCCCCTTTGTGTCTTAAAGCTCTTTCCTTTCAGTTTTTAAATGCCCCAAACACTAGGGCTGTTTAAAACACACACACACAAAGATATAAAATTTTAAAGTTTCCTTCACCCCCCCCCCCTTGATAATCTGGATGATTACTGAGAGGGTCAAGGTCACTACGACCAAAACACTAGCTACATTTTGGTAACTATCATTCTAGAACTGAAGAGAGGGAGGAAAAAAGAAACAGCATTTTGATTTTTTTTTTTTTCATTTAAATGAGGGGCACCTGGGTGGCTCAATGGTTAAGTTTCTGACTTCTGCTCAGGTAATGATCTCATAGTCCATGAGTTCGAGCCCCACATCAGGCTCTGTGCTGACAGCTCAGAGCCTGGAACCTAGTTTGGATTCTGTGACGCCCCTCCCCCCCCAATCTACTCGTGTTCTGTCTCACTCTGTCTCTCAAAAATAAATAAATGTTTGCGGTGCCTGGGTGGCTCAGTTGGTTGAGCATCCAGCTTCAGCTCAGGTCATGATCTCACAGTTTGTGGGTTCGAGCCCCACAACGGGCTCTGTGCTGACAGCTAGCTCAGAGCCTGGAGCCTGTCTTCAGATTCTGTGTCTCTCTCTCTCTCTCTCTCTGACCCTCCCCTGCTCGTGCTGTCTCTCTCTGTCTCTCAAAAATAAATAAAAAAACATTAAAAAAATAAAATAAATATTTTAAAAAACTTAATTTAAATGAGACATGGGATCATAATATACTAGCTGTTCAGTAACTTGCTTTTACCTGCCTTCATTCTCTCTGGTATTTGGTTCCATAGTTTGAATATAGCATAATTTAACCTGTTCCTCTACTACTTAATATTTACAGAGCTTATGATCTTTTTTTATTTTAGAGAGAGAGAGAGAGAGCACAGGTGGGAGAGACAGCAGAGGGGGAGAGAAAAAGAGAGATCCTCGGGCAGGCTCCATGCTCAGCGCAGAGCCTGACACGGGGCTCTAACCCACGACCCTGTGATCATGACCTAAGCTAAAACCAAGGGTCAGACACTCAACCAACTGAGTCACTCAGGCACCCTGAGATCTCATGATCTTTAAATGCCTATTGAGGAATCTTGCTCCTTAAACCACTGACTTATTTGGCAATTAATACTAACACAAGGATCACGTGTGGTCCTTGGAGGGGCAGCGGGATACAGAACAGAACTCAGGACTTGCAGGCAGGGACGTCAGGAACAAAGGGTGTATGCAGTTCCTGAAGGCGGGCACCATCCTCCTGCCGCCTCCGCCTGCACGCCGCCAGGGAGGGGGACTCACGAACTCCAATGGTCATCAACTCTTGTATCTACGCACTCACAGTGCTAAGGAACTCGGTGACAAGTTGGGTTCCTCCTAACATTTCTGTCCCATGAGTTTAACTCTGCTAAGGACACAGAATAACTGTATTCTTCAAATATCTGGAAACTGCTAGCCTACCCCACCTAAGGCTTTTAACCTAAACACCCCATCTTCCTCAACAATCCTCATATGAATTCAGCTCAAGGCTGCTCACCTTCCATCAGCTATGCCTCAGTTTCCCGGCGTCCTCCTTAAAAGGCAGGCAGCCGGCATGAAACACCGTGGGGAGCTGTGACTATTCCACACAGCGTGGTCTGCTCTTTCACAGGAAGCAAAACATGCTCCCTGGGTCACTGCACCCCACTGCACAAGCCAAATGGGGCAGCTGCAAAATTGCTTTGTATCCTAGTTCATTCTCAGATTCACCAAATAGTCCCCAATCCTTCCTGCTTCGAGGCTGCACTCCATACCCTTAGACATAAAATACAAGAGTGGGTAAGAGTCCAGAATTGGAACCCAAAATTCCTGGGTCGAAATCCTGGCTCTACCGCTGACCAGCCATGGGATCTTGCGCAAGTCGCATACCCTTCCGGTTTTTTCCAGGGAAATATTATTTACCGCATAGGATTGTGGTGTAGGTTGCATGAGATCAGTCGTGCAGAGTGTTTAGCACAGTATACAGGAAGCACTCATTGTAAAACATTTTATTTGTAGCTGGATCAGCATGATGACCAGAAGCCGAAAGAAGAAATACTGCCATATGGTCAAATAAGTATACCTACGGCCCGCCCCTCCTCAGGAACAAAGCCGTATTTCCCTTTCTATCAGAAGAAATAGAAAGAACTTGTATCTTTTATATACCCAACTGTCTGGTCAATAAGTAAAAAACTATGCCTCACTGCTTTAGAAGACAGCTGATTTTCTTAACATTCCCACATGTGCAGCCCCCCCCGGTGGCCATGAACATACCCAGACTAACAACCTCAGCATTTCGGGTGATAAGCAATGTTGACCTGATAAACAAAGTTCTTTCACAATTCCTAGGTACACGAAACCTACTCACATACCAGCTTAGACCAAATTCACTACGGTCAAAAAAAACACAACGTTCCTTCCACCTACCATCCTGCTCCCTCCTCCCTCTGCTCCATCTCTCCTGCCTTGAAGCACCCTAAATTCCTTCCTCGCCAGCGCCTGCAAAGTCAAGTCTTTTCTTCCTGTTCACTGGATACTAGCTGAACACCACCACACCCACCTCACTCAAGCTCCGTGCCGTGACCCTGGCACTCTTCCCTATTAGATTCAGAGCGTGACAGAGATGGCGAGGGAAATGACGGCTAACGACACCCACCTGTTTACTGAGCAGTCTGCTCATGCCGTCCGTGGATCACCTACCTCATCTGATATTCACAACAGCCCCTCACTGTAGGTATTATTAGCCTATTTTACGAATCAGGAATCAGACTCAGGACGTCTAAATAGCTTGTCCAATACATGCCTAATAAATGCTGGCTCTCCACCTAGAACCCGGCTGCCACGTGCTATTCCACTCCCCTTCGTACTCCTCTTCCTTGTAAGATTTTTGCATCGATTCCTGTGACCTCAATATGTGCTGTCAAATGGAGAAATGTGTAGCAGAATAGCATTTCCAAGGAGAACTGTCTCAGCGAGTAATGGTGAGTGCATGGAAAGCTCTGTTGGGTTCTGTTGTCCGATGTTACAGGAAGAGAAATCTTTGTCTTACGAAACAACTATTCATTCATTAAAGTCACCTGATTCGGAGGCTGAGGAGTCAGAATGAACCCGAAGTCCCTCCCATCTTTACTGAAAGTGACTTAGACACATGCAAAGATTTTCAAAACTCCAACCTTCCAGCAAGAAGTAATTCTAAAGCATGAACATGTACCCGTGTAACTGCATGTTTTCTCTCCACGTTTCTGACTAGAAAATTCTCTAAAAGCATAGTGGTCCCAACTTCCATTTCTGACAATATGGGGAGCTCAACGCGCACCGCAACAGCACAACTAATAATCCTACTTTGAATACAAAAGGCACCAGTGTGGGGGGATGGGTGAAAAAGGTAAAGGAGATTAAGAGTATACTTATGATGAGCACTGAGAAATGCACAGAACTGCTGAACCACTATACTGTACACCTGAAACTAACATAGCACACGATATTAACTACACTGGAATTAAATTAAAAGTAAGCAAAAAAATTAAAAGCTGGGGCACCTGGGTGGCTCAGCTGGGTAAGCCTCTGACTCCTGATTTCAGCTCAGGTCAGGATCTCACGGTTCAGGGGAAGGAGCCCTTCATAGGGCTCTGTACTGACAGCAGATTCTCTCTCTCCTTCGCTCTCTGCCTCACCCCCTCACTCCTCCTCCCAAAATAAATACTTTCAAAATACCTGATGCCTCATGTTTATTTCCTTATTTTTGATAGAGAGCGAGTGAGCAAGCAGGAGAGGGGCAGAGAGAGGGGGGACAGAGGATCTGAAGTGGGCTCTGCGCTGACAGCTTCAAGGCTGATAGCGGTGAGCCTGATGCGGGGCTTGAACCCACGAACCGTGAAATCATGCACTGAGCTGAAGGTGGACGACCAACTGACTGAGCTACCCAGGCAACACCAAATAAAGTATTAGTTTTTAAATAAACTTTGCTTTTTAGAACAGTTTTAGATGTACATAAAAATTACAAAGACAACACAGAGAGATTCCACATACCCCACAGGCTCCCCTTACATCTCACATCTTGCGGCACATTTGTCCTGGTTAATGAACCAAGGTTGATACACTAGTGTTAACTGACGAACGTACTTCATTCGGATTTCTTTAGTGTTTACACAATGCCCTTTTTCTGCCCCAGGATCCCATCCAGGAGACCACATTACATTTCATTGTCACATCTCCTTAGACGCCTCGGGTTATGATAGTTTCTCAGACTTTCCTTGTTTCTGATGACCTTAACAGTTTGAGGATTAATGGTCTGGTATTTTGTGGACTCCCTCGTGTTTGTCTGAGGTTTTTCTCCTCATTAGATGAGGGCTGTGGGTTTTGGAAAGGAAGATAAAGTGTCACTTTCCCCATACCATATTAAGGGGAACATACTACCAATATAATTATCACTGTTGATAGTCACCTTTGTCACTTGGCTGAAGTCATGTTTGTTAGGTGCCTGCACTCCACAGTGACTCTCCCCCGCCTTCCCTTTCCATACCATCCTTCTGGAAGGAAGGCATGACGCACAGCCCACACTTACAGAATGGAAAGTTACACCACCAGCATTATTTGGAATTCTTCTGCAAAGGGATTTGTCTAATTTCCTCCATTTATTCACTTAATTATTTTATATCAGTATGAACTCATTGATGTTTATTTTATACTTTGGCGTATAATCTACAGATTATAGATCTAGCATTTCTACTTCTTTATACTTCTATAATTTAAGCCTTTTTTACATTGTTGCTAAGATTATTCCAGCTCTAGTCATTTGAACCTCTTTCAGTGGGCTCCTAGGTCCATTTGACCCAATCTCACCATCAGCTTTTGTTTTTGTTTCGTAGAAAAGTTTTAGAAACCAACGTGTGGGTACAGGTGTCCTCACTGCTAATGGAGTGTCACTGCCTGCAGACCCCTTCAGCCGACAGCGCAAGGAAATATGTGTATAGACTAACTCTTGAGTATACACACATCTATAAATATCCTTACGTGCAACCATCTATATTTACAAAGCTAAACACGAGCTCATTTTACCATGACTGATCGTTTTCATGCACAGCTGAACTGGTGGGAAACATCCCCAGAAGCCAGAAATGCAAGAAAGCAGACATGTAAGATTATCCGGCATGTGCTCCGTAGAGTCGGAGCTTGGGCTCCAGAGACTGAGAAAGGCTGAGAAAGGACAGACGAGAGGAGGCACTGGAGACGCTGCATAAAACGAAGATGGGTCTTGAAGTCAGGATGCTCCTAAGTCCTGAAAGGCAGCCCCTCATTAGGGAAAATCGCACCTCCCACAGCCGAGACGGCGCGATGGCTGACCTGGGTGGTGACTCTCGGTGGAGAGACAAAAGGTGCAAAGACTCCCCTGAGGATGAGTTTGGAGGCCTACGTGTACATGTCCTGAATGGCAAAAAAAAAAAAACAAAAAAATCCAAAGCAGAAAATACGATTTAAGTGAGCCTGGACTGGGAATGCTCTCGGGTGTCCCCGCAGAAGGGAAACCCAAATATTCTTAAAAGGGCTGTATTTAAATCCAGGTCTCAAAATATCCCCACAGTTGAAGTACAACAGAGCAATGACGGCATGAGCACCCAATCAAAAATCACCAAAGACCCTTGAAAACTGAAGAAACCAATCACAAAAACACATATTATATGACTCCATTTACAGGAAACTGCCAGCACAGGTTCAGTTTATATAAAGAGAGAGAACGCAGGTGAGGCAGGATTTAGGAAGAACTAGAAACTGCTAACAAATGATATGGGCGTTTCTTGGGGGGTGGAGGTGGGGGACAGGGACAAAAATGCCCCCAAATTAGATTGTGACAATGGTTACGCAACTCTGTGACTATACTAAAAACCATTTTGAACTGTACACTTCAAACGAGTGAGTTGTAAGGTACAGGATCCCGGAATAAAAAGAGCACATGAATGGAAAATGTGGTGAAATTCAAAAAGTCTGGAATTTATTTAATAGTTATATATTCGTGTTGATTTTTTTTCATGTTGATGGATGTGCCACGTATGATGTGGACACTGGGGAAAACTGGGTGAGGCATATATAAAAACTCCCTGTACTATTGTTACAACTTTTCTATAGATCCAAAAATCTTCCAAGACAAAAAGTTTGGTTTTTTTTTAAGTACCAAAGAATGGGATCCATCTATTATGAAGCAAAGGGCCATCTTTAAAAGATGTGCAAGTCATTTCTTAAAGTACTGCTAAGGCCTTGGTATTTTCACTTGAGTTTATGAGGGCTAATTACAAAATAATGCAACAATGGAGCTCTCTTCCAAGGTCACCACATTCAAGGCCTTTTTGGGGAAATGAGATGCATTCGTGGTACACCCCACGTATGGGTGCCTGACCGGCATTTTAAGGTGTTCACTAATGGTTCTCCATGATCCGTGGCGTTGACTATCCTTAGTCACTTCTTTTTTTTTTAATTATTAATTTTTTAATGCTTATTTTTGAGAGACAGACCATGAGCAGGGGAGGGGTAGAGAGCAAGAGGGAGACAAAACCAAAGAGAGAGAGAATCCAAGAGAGAATCCAAAGCAGGCTCCAGGCTCCCAGCTGTCAGCATAGAGTCCGATGCAGAGCTCAAACTCAAGAACTGTGAGATCATGACCTGAGCAGAAGTCAGACACTCAATCGACTGAGCCACCCAGGCGCCCCAGTCACTTCTTTACCTAAGGTTATTGCCTTCTGTGTGGCCACCTTCACATCATTGTCAAGTTAAGTTGTTCTTAGAACCATTTTCACTGCTCTTTTCTAACTTCTCCCATTATTCTGGAAACTTTGCAACAGAGGACCCAACCTAGACACACATTACTCTAATAAACGTCTCAGGGTGGCCCGGCACACAAGATACAGTTCTCCAGCTCTCATACACACTTACAAGTGGCCAATTTCTAAATTGTTTTAGAGCCCACGACCTGCCTTCAAATTCTCTCTGCAGTTTCAGCTCGCAAAGGTTCACCTTCCTAATTCATTACTCGTCGGTATGAAGACGCTGAGCCCCACCCTAAATCCTGATGAAATAATTTTTAGCTTACAACCACTTTCTGCCCTTCCTTTAAGACAGCAGAACAGGCAATCAGATACAGATATGTCTAAAGATATTCTAAATGTTTCAGTGGAAAGATAAAAACCACAATAGTCAACTTCAGTTTTGCAACTTAGTAAAGCTAACTATAAAACTGGGGTAAATGTTAACTCAGTGAGGCTGAGATTACAAAAATAAACGTGAGAGAGCCCACTACGATACCCTTTTGTAAACTCCGCCTCTAGGCACCACTACATTTAAAAAAAAAAATTAAAAATCATTTTGTCCTTTCCTCCACATAAAATGCCTCTCTGAATATAATTTCATTTTTTGTTGGTTTTCTCCCCTTCTGTTAAATAATCTGCAGGCGAGCGAACATGTATTGTTTGGAGAAGAATGGAGAAGGGAAGGAAAAACAGCTCAACAGCCCTAGTAGACAAGAAATAGCCGCCCTTCTTTGCATGATCTTTTTTCCAGAGTAAAGCACCCAAACTGCCAAACTGCAATTTTACTCTAACAAAGGGGTAGTGGTCAAGGGCAGGCCACCCCAAGATGGGGCCACTGTGGCATAAAGATTGCTTTGAGTTCAAAGCAATCAAAACTGCAGATGCAGAAAAAGCTTTTCACCTCCCCCTCCACTGCTTAAAATTACATTGGAAAGGCCAGCTGGTAAGAGAAAGAGAGCTTTTAACAGAGATTCCTCTTTAGTGAAGAAACTTATGTGCATAGAGGACAAGCTTTGTTTTCTAAACATCCCCTCACCTTCCAGCTCAGGGTCTTCCCCCCTCTGAAACTCCAGACCTTACCCCTCTCCGTAGCTCAGGATGTCACAAACTAAGCTTTATATGGCCTGAGTGTCTTTGGAATTTCCATGTCTGTGTGGATTCCTCGTACACATGCTATTAAATCTGATTTTCTCCTGTTCATCTGTCACATGAATTTGATTCTTAATCCAGCTACAAGGACTCTGAAAGGCAGATAAAATTTCCTCCACCCCAGCAGAGGTGAAAGAAGAGAAATGATTCCAGAACCCCAAAGGCTAACTCAATTCGGCCAACATTCACCAAAACGTACACATTACATTTGCAGAAATAAGAAAGTAAAATATACATGTCAAATCCTTTTAACTACAGCCACTAAAAAGTGGAAAATAAAGAGTCTTGGTTTGTGGACTTTACCCTCAAAAAGTGTTTCTTTACAGGGTACCTGGGTGGCTCAGTTGGTTGAGCATCTGACTTCGGCTCAGGTCAAGATCTCACTGTTCATGCGTTTGAGTCCTGCATCGGCCTCTATGCTAACAGCTCAAAGCCTAGAGCCTGCTTCAGATTCTGTCTCCCTCTCTCTCCGCCCCTCCCCTACTTGCACTCTGTCTCTTTCAAAAATAAACATTTTAAAAAATTTAAAAACTTAAAAAAATATGTCTTCCTTGCTATTATTGAAGATTCTGAAATAACAGAATTTTAGAGCTAAAATAGGTTTTCAGCAGCCAACACCAGTTAGAGACAGAGCCATGTTCATCCCAGGGATGAGGATTGAAGGGATCTTTAACATTCTTATATCTCAGTCCAGAGTGTATTTCTGTCCACCTGAGAGGAAACTGGAAACAAACACCAAGCTCTCTCCTCACCGTGAGTGCTACCAGAAGGGGCCCTCAGCACTCCCCACTGTTAAATAGGAGAGAGTGACCCAAATCGGGAGTCACTTGTGCTAAACCCCAATCAGCAAAGACTTAATACCTAGCCTAGTTGTGGTTTTGATTCCCCAGGAATGTAAATATTTTTTTAAGTTTATTTATTACAATAAAGAGAGAAAGGGAGCAAGCAGAGGAGGAACAGAGAGGGAGGGAGAAAGAATCCCAAGCAGGCTCTGCACTATGAGCACAGAGTCCAACCAAGGCTCAAACCCGTGGGGCTTCAATTCATGAATCTGAGCCAAAATTAAGAGTCAGGTACTTAATCGACTGAGCCAGCCAGGTGCCCCCCCCAGGAATGTAAACTTTAATCAACTCAGAAACACCTGGTCAGCACCAGTGAGATAATCCCACCTGAGAGACCCTTCCAGTCCCTTTAGGAAGAAGACCGTACCTGGAACAATGCATTCTTTGCTAATAACTTCCGTTTTCTGCATTCTTTTGGCATTTAAAAATCTTTCCTCAGGGGACCTGGGTGACTGCATCATTCAGTTACTCTTTCAGTCACTTGAGTGCCTGACTTTTTTTTTTTTTTACTTTATGTTTTTTATTTATTTTTGAGAGACAGAGAGAGACCGCACAAGCAGGGGAGGGACAGAGAGAGAGGGAGACACAGAATCAGAAGCAGGCTCCAGGCTCTGAGCTAGCTGTCAGAACAGAGCCTGACGCGGGGCTCAAACCGTGAGATCATGATCTGAGCTGAAGCCGGATGCTTAACCGACTGAGCCACCCAGGTGCCCCACCCAGTAGCCGCCTCTTGATTTCAGCTCAGATTATGATCTCATAGTTCACTTATCAGGCCCCTGCTGTGCTCTGTGCAGCCTGCTCAGGAATTCTTTCTCTCCCTCTCTCTCTGCCCCTCCCCTGCCTTGCTCTCCCTCCCTCCCCTCCTCTCTCTCTCTCTCTCTCAAAATAAATAAATATACATTTAAAAAATCTTTCCTTTTCTACAGCTTGTCAGAGCTCCTTCCAATTGCTAGAGGAGGTGCTACCCAATACACGAAAGGCTGAATGAAGCCAATTTAATCTTTAAGTTGACCCAGTTGAATTCTTGCTGTCTAATGAGAACAGAAGAGGGGGTGCCAGCGTGGGAAGACCCATCCCCAACCTCCTCTCCCACCAGGACCAGCACGTCACACGTTTGCTACGGGTCAAGGCAGTTCCTGGAAGCACAGAAAAAGAACGCTCAGAAAAGGCGGAAAGCAGTGTCACAAGAGCTCTGTCTGTAGATATGAATCACTCCCCAGGAGACACCACTACACTTTAAAAAAAAGTAATGAAAAGGCAAAGAGTGGAAGAACTGTCTACTGTCAGGAAAACAGACAAAAAGATTCAGCGCACACGTATGCTCCGCCCATCTCTGGTTGATGGCGGAGAGGGGGTCTGGGCAGCTGCAAAGTAAGGGGGGGGGGAAGGTAACGTGGGAGGGGACCTTCATTGTGTCCTCTTTTTTGCCTTGTGCTTTTGATACTAAGTACATAAGCTACCTAGAAAGAAGACTAATTTTTTTACTGTCCTTTTACAAAATAAAAACCACAGGGGAGCCCTGGGTGGCTCAGCTGGTTAAGCCTCCAACTTGTGGGCTTTACCCTCAAAAAGTGTTTCTTTACAAGGCATCTGGGCGGCTCAGTCAGTTGAGTGGCTGACTTCGGCTCAGGTCATGATCTCAAGGCTCATGAGTTTGAGCCCCACCTGGGGCTCTATGCTGATGGCTCAGAGCCTGGAGCCTGCTTCGGATTCTATGTCTCCCTCTGCCCCTCCCACCTTCGTGCCCTGTCTCTGTCTCTAAAAATAAACAAACATTTTTAAAAAATTAAAAAATTAAAAAGCCACAAAATTAATTAAAAATAACGTTTAAAATTTAAATAAATCAAATTAAATTCAAATAAAGACAGAATAAAACATAATGCCAGGGAAAAAAATGAGGAAGTTTTAACTCTATGACATTCATAGTTAAACCACTTCATGAAATTTCACAGAAGGACTTTTGAGTTTAGCAACTTCCTCTAGGACTCAGCAACCTTCTGTTTTCTACCTTTGCTGACAGATTCAAAGTGGAGCTACAGAATGAAGAGTGACACAAAGCAGGGCTTGGGGGGAAATGAACCACAGTCTTTGTCATTTAAGTTCCTTGTTTGACATCAGCATTTAGAACCGCCTGAACTAAAACTGTTTAAAGGCTGCCCCGCCCTTGACCTTTCTCACGTTAGAGAGGCACCTGAGTCGGGTTCTGATGTTTGGTCAATATGCCAGCGAATGGACTACTTGTCACAGGAAGATGGCTGGGAAATCCCTAGCGCTATCAGCCCAGAAATCTGAATTCGACACTTCAAACTGTGTTAGTGCCATTACGGACTTTCAAACCCGATTTGGAACCCGAAGGATGACGCGAAGGCAGAGAAGATAACCGCTGACAAGTTGAGAAAGTTGGAAGCAAGCTCCGCTGGGAGAAGGAAGTGGGTCCCTGACTCACCAAGGGCACCTCTTTTGGAGAACTGTAGAAGCACATCGCAGACAGGTTGAAGAGTTCATTGTGGGAGATGGTCACAGTTCGTAAGCCCACAGGGACAGTGGTCCTTTCACAAAGCACATTTGTCATCAGTACAAACTACTTGAAGTTACTTTTCCCACGGAGTATGACACTGATCCTTGGTGAAATTGCTAGAAATAGCCATTGATACGACCACAGCAAGTTTCTCCTTTACCTTGTTTACTGAAAGGGTTGACTTACTTAAAATAGAAAGCTTCTGGAAAGCACACAACCTCGTTCTGTTATTAAATTACACGTACTGATTTCTTTTTGCAAGTTGCTGCTACAAAGCATATTTCCAGATTGTATGTCCTTAGAACCTTTTTCAGAAATCTTTCTTCATTACCATAAGTCAGAGGCTGTGCTGCCAAACACTTGGGTACACGGCACCTTTTGCACACGGAACCTGACTGTAGGCTGCCGCCAGAAACTTCCACATGTTGTCCACGTGAATCTGAGACAACGCGCCCAAAACTGATACTAGTAACCCTGAGGAATCCATATATCAACCCCACATAATAAAATCGGGAATGGAGAATTTCAACAAGCCAAGGCTAACTTCAAACGACCAGGAACCAGGCCCTTCATTAACCTTCCAATCAGATAACAGGCCCAAGAATCTGAAATGCAGGTTCCAAATAACAAACTGACCTAACCAGTTGGTGAAAGCAACCGGCTCCCAAGTCTCACTGAATGTACTCATTCCAATGCAGGAACGTAAATAAAATTCCTCTTCGACAAACGCTTCCGAGTTTCTGCCTCTGTGCTAAGCAGAGCAAGATGACGGAGGCTCACCTTCAGTCACTGCCCACAAAGAATGTCTGTCTTTTCTCCACTGGAGTCTCAGTACCTCTGCTCAAAGGGCTTTCTGGACTGTTCTGCCCAACCCACCCTGCCCTCACATTCCCCTTCCAGACCTAAGGCAGCAGCTCCCAGGGGTCTGCTGAGGCCGGGTGGCCCCTGGGCTGTGGCATGTGCTCGCACTCCCGGGAGCACGCGGCACATTGTATTACAAAGGTTTACAGGCAATACATCGTAACTGAACAAGTACGGATGGGTTTGTTGCTTACAAGGCACACCCTAACCAATCTCCAGAGCCCCGTTCCCACCCAGTATTGGCATATGGTGCTCAATAAGCAACTACTAAAGGAAGCCTCCCAGACTCAGGTAGGGCAGAAAGACCAATAAACACCTAAGACATAAGGTAAGCCCCTACAATGTGGCACGCAAAGTCCTGGGGAGAGACAGGAAAAAAAAAAAAAAAAAAAAGAAGGGAGCCATGTGCCCCTGGAGCTAATGGAGGGAGACAGCAAGGCCAAGGACACAGAGAGCAGGAGATGAAACAGAAAATGAGAAGCAGGAAGAGGACAAGGCTCAGAGAGAGGGAAGAATGTGGGCGGAAGGTGGCAGGTGCGAAAGGCACACCGCGTTTGAGATACAGGAAATAAGAGTCCCCCAGGATGAGAGCACAGAGCACCGGGAAGGAAGTGGTGGGAGCCGTACGGCGCCATGTCTGGGAGCACGGCCATCAGACGGTCCTGGGTTCAAGTCCTGCTTCTGCCCCTTTCCAGCCACAGGGCTGCAGGCGCCCTGTAGGCGCACAGCTTAAATTGAAATTTGCAGCATAACTTTCAACGCTGTCATACCAGTTAAATGAGATAATGTATGCCGAGCAGCTGACTGAATGCTTGAGCACACATGCATCTCATATAGAGAGCTACTGGTCTCATTAGGCCAGAAAGGTAAACTGAGGCCAAGGTGGGCAGAATCAACTCTGCCACAAGAGGAAGCTTAAAGCTCCGGAAGCAACCGGGCCTCTGCTTAAAAAGCCAGGAAGTACAGGGTCACGCCCGCACGTCCTCTGTCCTCTTGTCAATTATTGTCAAATTAAGCCACCAGATTGCGACACCGGTCACCATTTTCCAGCCGGGTCAGCCCACCTCCCAGAGTCCCCTGGAACAGAGAGGGCTCATTCTCCTGCTCTGTGCACACAGCCTCCTGCAGGGCCACACCATGGGATGGTCCCCAACTCCACCCACCCTGTCCTCTGAATTCTGTGGAATTCATAGCCCTGTGCCCTCAACACATCTTATCGCTTGGTATTCGTGCATGGTTCCTGCAAGCTGCCCTCCACCCCCCCGTGAGCAACCTCTCCGGAACCACAAGGGAACTTTCCACGTTTGTGTGCAGCCCCAGGAAACACTGCAGTGTTCAGAGCCAATCACTGGCCACAGGCTTATCAGGACTCGGGGACTCCAGGGGGCCACCCGACCTGCCCAGAACCCTGCCATTCATTGATTCTCATGCCCAGCCACCAAGCTCCCCTTGGTCAACTTGCAACCACAGGCTGCTCGGACTTCCTCCTCCTCCGTGACTCATCAGCCCCCGCAGACCTCCTTCCCTCTGTTAACCTCCTCAAAGCCCTCCCTCTGCTCGACCCAGGAACCCGCACTGCCTTCCTAGCTCTCTCCCTTCCCTCCCAGCCTTGGTGGAGAACCGTGTGCCTCCAGGCATTTGCTTGTCCCTTTTACCACTGAACGGGCCAGCACAGAGAGGAGCATCACTGCTTTTCCAAACTCCCCTTCCCCTTTGCTGCCTTAGACCGTTTCAGTCGATTAAGCGTCTAGCTCCTGATTTCGGCTCAGGTCATGATCTCACAGCGTGTGGGACAGAGCCCCATGTCGGGCTCTGCACTGGCAGCACAGAGCCTGCTTGGGATTGTCTCCTCTCTCTGCCCCCTCCCTGTTCTTGAGTGTGCACATGCTGTCTCTCTCTCAAAAAAATAAACATTTTAAAAAATGAAGAGAGAATGTGCACACAGAACAGCTGATTGGGTGCCTGATATGCCCCCTCCGGTCTGGCCATATCCTCTCAGAATCCACCAGCCTGGAGAGCTTAGTTACTGCCCAGGCTTTTCCTTCTCCCCCAGCTGACATCCCCAAGTTCACGTGCTTCAACCTATGGGAGGACGTCTGCCCGATACCCCCAGTCCACGGTCTGGCTAAACCCAACTGTCACCCCTACCCACACATCCATGCCCGACTTTCATCGCGACCCCAGAAAGCTTCCTAGGAAGCTTCCACTCCACCAGGCCCGCCCCCGGCCGCCTCCCTTCCTCTGCACCTGCTCCTCGGGGCCCCTGCAAGGCTCTGGATGTTTCCCTCCTCTCTCTCCCACCACTGCCAAGTACTTGTCGGCATCTGTCAACACTCCTTCTTCATAACTTTCCAGCAACCTGCTCTGCAAACGTCCAACGGTTTTACTTTTGCTCCTAGAAGAAGCTGCTGAAAGAGAAAAACTGCACATTGGCACAAACTCATGCTCTAAAAACGTGTGGTTTTCAGCGTGCTGATCACACTCCACAGCCCATTACATGGACCGTGTGCACCTCCTTGTCCCCTCCCCTATAACGTCCCCCCACCTCGACATCTGGATTCACCAGTTTGGACCACATCCCAGAAATAGGCATGGCAGGGGATTCTGATGACAGTCCAGGCACCACATTTTAAGGAAAACTAATCGTTACCAAGGGTCTGCAGAATCCAATCCTCAGCCAAAATCCCAGTCCGATGCCTATTTTCTGTGTGGCCTTCTTGCTAAAAAATACATTTTTCCTCTTTTTTTTAAGGGTTGAAAATAATCAAAAGAAGAAAATTTTGACACGTGAAAAATTATACAAAACTCCAATTTAAAAAAATTTTAAACGTTTATTTATTTTTTGAGAGACAGAGACAGAAGGAGCTTGGGAAGGGCAAAGAGAGACAGAGCGAGACACAGACTCCAAAGCAGGCTCCAGGCTCTGAGCTGTCAGCACAGAGCCCGAAGTGGGGCTCGAACTCATGAACCATGAGATCATGAGCTGAGCCGAAGTTGGATGCTTAACTGACTGAGCCACCCAGGCGCTCCGAAACTCCAATTTTAGAGGTGTCCGTAAATGAAGCTTCCTGAGAATACAGCCCTGCCCAATTATGTATTTACTATCTGTGTATTACGTATTTATTGTCCTCTGACGCAATGGCAGAGCTGGTAGATGTGAAGGGACTGCAGGCCTGTGACGCAGAAAACACTTACCGTGCGGCCCTTTATAGAAACGTTCGCAGAAGCCGGGTCTGCAGGATGAAGTGCAAACACCTCACCAGGGTCCAGCGGCTTCCCCGTGATGTGACCCCTGCTCCTTCCCCAACCCAGACCCCGGGGTCCGCTCATCACAGTCCTCCCCACCCCCCAAGAGGGTCCTCAGTTCCCGGAACCGAGCCCGTTTCGCTCATCCACGCCTGCGTCTGCGTGTGTTCGCTCTACCCACTTTGCCTGATAAATTCTCCGTCATCCTACACGACCCAGCATGTGCCCCTCCTCACCCGCCAGAGGCCCGCTGACACCACGCCTCACCCCTCCACAAAGCAGAGCAGATCTTTCCCTCCACTCTGCCTCCTCTCTGCTCGATTAAACTGTATCCCAGCGCACTGGGCAGAGCAGGGGCCCTCAGACTTCCGGGTGCTCCAGCTCCCCGGGGGGTGGGGGGGGGTTATTAAACTACCCAGGGCTGTGTCTGTCCCCACAGCAGCAGATGGGGCACTAGGCAGAGAATGTACATTACTTTTTTGTTCTCTCTTTTTTTTCTTGTTTATTTTTGAGAGAGAGAGTGTGCACCTGAGTGGGGGAAGGGCAGAGAGCGAAAGAGGTGGACAGAGGATCTGAAGCAGGCTCTGCACGGACAGCAGCAAGCCTGGGGCTCAAACTCACGAACCGAGAGATCACGACCTGAGCCAAAGTTGGACGCTCAATGGACAGAGCTCCCCACAGGCACCCCTGAGAATGTACATTTTTTTTTAATGTTTTATTTATTTTTGAGACAGACAGAGACAGCGAGAGCAGGGGAGGGTCAGAGAGAGAAGGGGACACAGAATCTGAAGCAGGCTCCAGGCTCTGAGCTGTCAGCACAGAGCTCGACATGGGGCTCAAACCCAAGAACCATGAGATGATGACTTGAGCCAAAGTCGGATGCTCAATGGAAGGAGCCCCTCAGGCGCCCTGAGAATTTACATTTCTAACCAGTTTCCAAGTTGAAGATGCTGGTCCAGGTGCAATGCAGGCGGACATTCGCATCCCTGCCTCAGCCCATGAGATTGCTGAAGATGGTCCTATCTTATTCCTGTAGGGAATTCTGGGGAGCACCGTAGAAACTCAACACTTGCCGTTTGCACTCTCACTGAATTATTTTCCTCCGGTCAGCCAATCATTTTCAGTAACAGACGATGAAGGGGGTAGCAAGGGGAGTGCAGACCTGACTTTGCAGGAACTACTGAGGCCAAAAGAAAACTAAAGTAGCTCTCTGCAGGGTGATGCGGCCTGCCGTAGGCCCACACCCGTCCTGGGCTAGGATGGACTGGAAAGGCCCAAGGTGAGGAACAGATTGTTCAAGTCAGAAACCCAAGGGTACAGCCTGGAGATGGCATCAGTGGGGGGTGCAGAGGGGCTGGACTAGGCAAATCTCCCAACAAAGGCCAACCTACTGTCCGCTTTAGAAATATTAAATAAAAATATTAAAATAAAAAATAAAAATATGCTGACGTTTGATCATGCATATCATTATCATTGGCACATACCATCCCTAATGATAAATATTTGTCAAGTATCTTCTATTGCCTTGGAATACAAGGAGGAATAAAATCTCTACCTCAAGGAAATGTTAAATTAGTTTGACATTCAGCATATAACACAGCCAGATAACTGAGTTGTTTACTAAGTGTCAAATGTAAACCATCTTAAAGGCAAATAGTAAATTTGGGGCGCCTGGGTGGGTCAGTCGGTTGAGCAGCCGACTTCGGCTCAGGTCATGATCTTGCGGTCCATGAGTTCGAGCCCCATGTCAGGCTCTGTGCTGACAGCTCAGAGCCTAGAGCCTCCTTCGGATTCCGTGTCTCCCTCTCTCTCTGCCCCTCCCCTACTTGTGCTCTGTCTCTCTCTCTGTCCCAAAAATGAATAAACCTTAAAAAAATTTTTTTTAAGTTAAATAATAAATTCTATAGAAATCCAACACATCCTATGGCTTTCCCTTCTCTGTTCCACCAGGGCACCATCTACAAACTTCTGTCGGCACCTGCACAAGTCTGTGAGTATACAGCACTTGTATACTCATGGGGTCCTCTGTCTCCTCTACTGGTCCATTAGCCCTTCCAAGGAAGGGACCTTGATGCTTTTTATCCCTGTGTCTGTACCACCTGGCCAGGTACCTGGCACTAACAGCATTAAATACATATTTAACTGATTTAATAATAACTGTGGAATGTGAGCTGAGCTTTTAACCAAGGGCAAGATCTAGATAAGAAGAGAATTGAAGGTTGGGCTTTCCAAGAACGTAGGGGGAACAACCAACCGGTGACTAAAAGCCCCAGGCAAGTGAAGAAACCTTGTGGTCAGTGGCCCCAGCAGAATAATCAAAACTCACGACTGGAGGGGCGCCTGGGTGGCTCAGTCGGTTAAGCGTCCGGCTTCAGCTCAGGTCATGATCTCACGGTTCATGGGTTCAAGCCCCGTGTCGAGCTCTGTGCTGACAGCTAGCTCAGAGCCTGGAGCCTGCTTCAGATTCTGCGTCTCCCTCTCTCTCTGACCCTCCCCTGCTCATGCTGTCTCCCTCTGTCTCTCAAAAATAAATAAAAAGCATTTAAAAAAAATTTTTAAAAACACCTCACGACTGGAATCACCATTTGTCAAGAACGCCAGGTCTGCAGAGCTGGTCTTCCTT
This sequence comes from Helogale parvula, assembly GCA_004023845.1. Taxonomy (NCBI): domain Eukaryota; kingdom Metazoa; phylum Chordata; class Mammalia; order Carnivora; family Herpestidae; genus Helogale; species Helogale parvula. Next base: position 399,193 of record PJEM01000726.1, on the reverse strand, counting down.
CTCCCAGCCTTTTACACGGTAACCCAAGAGTACGTTAATTGTCCTAAATTAACACTTGCTGCTTTAATCTCAAATTCATTTCCTGGATTCTCATGTCCTGGTCTAGTTTTCCCTTGTCCCTTCCTCTGATTAGGTTGGGGGGGCAGTGGGAGGGGAATGAAACCCAGACAAGGAATACTAATTCAACAAAGAATTGTTACTTCATGCAAAAGCATACAAGTCTTGGGGTGACAGTATAAACAGCCTTGGCCCCCAGAACTCCTCACCCCCAGAATGAAAATTCCTTAAATCCCAAAACTATTTCTTGCTCAGCTTTCAAAATTCCTAGGATTTGACCACACAAATTAATATCATCAATATCCATCCATCATGCTGGCTAAACCGGTCTTGGAAATGTGAAAGCTATGGTTAGTTTAGGGGCACCTGGGTGTCTTAGTTGGGTAAGCATCCGACTCTTGATTTCAGTTCAGGTCATGATCTCCAGTTCTTGAGTTCAAGCCCTACATCGGGCTCTGCGGTGACAGCGTTAAGCCTGCTTTGGATTCATTCTCTGTCTCTCTCTCTCTCTCTCAAAAAAAATAAATATTTAAAAAGAAAGAAAGAAAGAGGGGCACCTGGGTGGCACAGTCGACTAAGCGTCCAACTTTGGCTCAGGTCATGATCTCACAGTTTGTGGGTTCAAGCCCCACGTCCGGCTCTGTGCTGACAGCTCAGAGCCTGGAGCCTGCTTCAGAGTCTGTGTCTCCCTCTCTCTCTGCCCCTCCCCTGCTCATGCTCTGTCTCTGTCTCTCAAAAATAAATAAACATTAAAAATTTAAAGAAGGAAACAAAGAGCAGAAGGAAGGAAGCAAGGAAGGAAAGCCATCCTTAAAGGCAGATCATGTCAGATTCCACAACCAAAAGCAATTGGAAAAGAAATGAGCAGACGACTTAAAAAATAAGACAAAACACTCATCTTTTGTTCCCTGATTCACTGTAAATGGGAGAGAAAAGTTCTTACCTAACTTATCCTGGGTAGGTGAAGCTTTATACCTTAAGAATCCACCAATTGTCGGCGCCCCACACTTGCTACACAGAGACTCACTATTTCAGAAATCCAGTGCTCAACACACTCACCCGTGACGTGACACACCTGTGGAGGCACCTAGGTCATAATCCACTTCCTACCCTCTGCGTCTGAATTCTGTGCTCTGCTTGTTTCGAATTAAACAAGATGATTTCACATTTAACATCTCTAGGAAGACGTCAGTCTAGTAAAGTCCCTGGAAATGAAAACCATAGACTTTTCCTCATGATTGGCCACACGCTTCCTTCGCGAGTTAACCAAAGACAGTGAAAGAATCAAACAAAAAATCAGAGTTCTTCACTGGCACAGTAGAACGCTCAACAGGCATTTCAGTTTTCTGCAAATAATAACCTACTCGACATGGGGACACCCAGAAGCCAAAGACATTCTCAGAACCACATTCGACTCAGAAATTACGCATATAAGCGTGAGATGCTAACACAGTGGAAGAGTCCATGTCTTTAGGTCGCCGCTGAGGAGGGGAGGTGTTCTATCACTTCCAGCCCACTGCGGGCCAATTACAGTCACTGTCCGATGGGACAGAAGCAAACATTCAGTGAGACTGTGCTCCTATTCCTGGATGGTGCTCCACACCTGGCTCGACCTTTCTCTTCCAAGTTCTGTGCCCCGGGTGGAGCCCCACAGACCGTGTCACCCAGGCCCCCCAGGCCAGCCAGGCTTAGGTATGCGCTGCCCACTGCAGGCACGGGTGAGAGACGGGAGGGCTGTGGGGTGGAGAGGAGCAGGGCCGAGACGCTCTTTGCTGCCCACCTGCAGGGGCTGGATGCAGGGGGCACTGGGCCACGTGACCTCCTCCCCTCCCCTCTTCTGCATCCAGGTCTTAGTATCCGAACCTCTTCCAATGGCTCCCTGGATACCACCCGCATCCTTCTGTGTCATTGAATACACTGCCTTCACTGCTTCCCGCCAGGACCCCGGGTGAATGAGGGCCTTTCTGATGCAGGGCATTTTAGATCTACATGAAATTTCTCAACTCCAAAAGGTAGTTTTTTTTTTTTTTTTTTTAGAGAGAGAGCACAGCGGGAGAGAACGGGAGAGGGAGACAGAGAGAGAATCCTAAGCAGGCTGCATTCCCAGCACGGAGCCCAACATGTGGGGCTTAATCCCACCAGCCTGGGATGATGACCTGAGCTGAAATCAAGAGTCAGACAGTCAACTGACTGAGCCCCCTCCAGCGCCCCCAAAATGTAGAACTTATTGCCATTTCCCATTTCACACAAGGGCACTGGAGCTCTGGGAGGCTGAACGCCAGCCGGTGGTCACAGAAGCACTCACAAAAGAAGTTTGCTGGCAGAACACGTCAAGTTTGACATCGAAAACCTTAAAAAGGCCTTGAAAGTATGAGGGAGAGGGGCGCCTGGGTGGCTCAGTCGGTTAAGCACCGGACTTCAGCTCAGATCATGATCTCACAGCTCGTGGGTTCGAGCCCCACATCGGGCTCTGTGCTGGCAGCTCAGAGCCTGGAGCCCGCTTTGGTTTCTATGTCTCCCTCTCTCTCTCTGCCCCTCACCCGCTTGCTCTCGGTGTCTCTCTCTCTCTCTGTCAAAAATAAATAAATAAACATTAGAAAGTGTGAGGGAAAAAAACACATCAAGCTTCCAATTTCCCAAGCCACAGTTTAGCCTCAAACCGCATTATTTATGGTTTGGGACTTTCATCGGGCTTTAAATAAGCGAGCTGGGGCATTGCCCGATATGTACTTCTGCCAAGAGTCACTCAGATGTGACCCTGCTGGAGGGCGGGGAGGGGGGGCGCCAGCCAAAGATCAAAGTTATCAGGGAGTCCTGGAGTGGAGGGGGGCCTTCCTTCCTTGCCCATCGCCCATTTTTCTTTTTCTTCCCAGACACCCCCTTCTCCCAGCCTTAAACATCTTAAGGCTCTTTTATTCTTTTTTTATAAATTAAAAACAGGGTTCCTTCGACAGAAACCCAGGAGACTGGGGATGGCGGAGGATGAGTTAAAAAGCACTTGGTAACATCACACTGGCACCTCCCAGTCGTAACTTGTCAGAGCACCTTAACTATCCCTTTCCGTACAAAAATCCTCCCCGGATTCCTCTCTCTAGCAATGCCAAGTAACTTAAAACAGAAAACGCAACTAAAATAAATTCTGATGGGGGGTGGGGCTGGGGCTGAAGGGGTAAGTACAAAATACATTCCCCGGAAAGAAAGCCGGCTACGAGTTATAGTGGTTTCAAGGCGAGAGCATTTGCTAGTATCTGCCTTCCCCTCGGTCCCTAGGTCTCTCCCATCCTCATCATAAACCGAAAAGTAATTTACAAAAGCGCCAGTCAGCATCTCATACCCCTCCCAATCTGTTAACTTTCTGGATTTTGCAAGTGATGAGAAGGCAAATGGCCAGAGGAGGCGGAGCTCTGAATCAGATCTTTGGAGGCAGGCAGGTAGAAGGGTGGCTCAGTAAACAGTATCTGAATAAGGCAAATCTCCAGGTCTCACTTCCTCATTGCAGAAGGAATTTGAGTGGAGGGGGGGGCGGGGGCGGAATCGCTACTGAAAAGCACAGGAAGAAACCTAGGGCAAACCTCAGTGTGAAACTAAACCAGAGTGGAGTGGGCAGTCCTCCAACACACCTCACTCCACTTAAATCAACACGTATTTATTGACTCACCAGGAAATACATGGCAAACCTAACCTGTCGCACCTACAGAGACAAGAAAATGAGTAAGACAGCCTCAACCCTCAGGCAGATTTCTTACCAGGAATTATATTGTTCTTTATGGCTATTTTCAGTTTTAATGGTAGCAGACAATTCCTGGACAGTCCAAGAAACTTCTGCGGGGCCTCTCTCCTCCCACTAACCTAACTCACTCAGGAGCCTAGAACCTCAAGTTTTTCTTGAATGAATAAACTGAAGGCCCTTGGGAAACCATGGCAATCTTGTGAAACTCCTCCCTTCCCGACGGACATCACACATGGTACAAAATAACTGTCCCTCTGAGCAGACAAGTCTCACCACCCAAGTCTAAAACCCAGGGGTCTGTTAAAAGCAATACACTGTAGAAACGGACTAATCCGGTTTATCTTTTAAGCAGTGAAACCTAAATTAAAAATAATCAAGACTCGACAATACTGATGGAAAAAAAAAAACAACACCTGATTCATTTATCAGAATACCTTAAAACTTGGTGACAGGAAACGAGGCAACCCAAAACCTCAAAAAGAAAAAAATGTATCATCTAAACCTTTTTTTTTTTTTTCACACTTACAGGGCAAAAGCACTGTCAGAAAAAAAGCCCACCTGTCGAGTTTGTAGCTGTGAAATCTGCTATGGGGGCTGGAGTGCGGAGCGGAGGTTGCCCCGCCGGTGGCTAACGCAACGCGTCCCCCCGGTGGCCCGGGAGGAGGGTCCCTCCCCGGCCCGCGCCCCGCCCGCCGTTACCTGGTCCAGCGGGATGCCCAGGAGCTCGCTGAGCGGGTGCAGGCAGGTGGAGCCCGTCGTGCGGTACGAGAGGCTGGACGGCGGCTCCGCTGCCATCCTGCATCTTCGGGAGGCGGCTGCCCCGGCCCCAGCCCGCGCCACCGGCTCGCCCTGCTCGGGCCCGAGCGCCCGCGGGCCGCTGCCCCAGGGGTGCGCGCGCGCGCGCGGCCGCCTCGCTCCCGGGGACCCAGGGACCAGGCCGGGGGCCGCGCCGGGCGCAAACTCGCGGGGCGCAAACTTGGCGTTGGCGCCGCGGCCCCGGGGCGCGGGGGGAGGGCCGCCCGGGCGCGCTCCGCTTCCCGCTGCCCTCCTCTCGGCGCTCATTGGCCGGCCGCCCGGGACGGCCCCGGGAGGGGGGCGGGACGGAGGGAAAGTGGGGAAGCGGAGCGCGGCCCCGAGCGCCACCCGGCCCGCCCAGCCCGGCCTGGGCCCGCGGTGGGGGAAAGCGACGCCAGCGGGCGCCGCCGCCTCGCCCTGCGGCCGCTGGCTTGCAGCCCCGGGGGCGGGAGGCGCCCGTCCGCTTCCTTCTCCCGAGCCCTCCCGCCTCCCCATCCGCCCCCGGAGAGACCCCCATCCGGGCCACCCGGGGGCGCCACTCCCCGAGGAGCACCCCGGGCCCCGCCCTGTGTTGGTCCCGCCGCCCCAGCCTCGGAGCTTCCCCCACCTCCGGTCCCCGCGCCGGCTAACGTTTCCTGCGCTTTCCTTCGGAAGCTTCTCCTTCGCAGTCCTTGCTGCAAAGGGTTAATCTGCCAGGGTCTGGTGGCCCGAGGAGACCCCGGGCTGCCAGCCAGCGCCCCGGAACCCAGATTCCCTCTCTTCGCCTTCCTCCGAGCGAGACCTAGTCTGCTACACCCTGATCTGTGTCACACCAGCAAATGGAGGAGACTGCTAGCTTCTGATCCTTTCCGCCCATCCCCTTGGATTGGGAATTATTTCACCTCTCTCTGGAAGAAACGGCGTTTCTGTTACGTTATGTGCATTCTGATACATGCTTTCTTGCACGTGTTCTCAAAAGGGAGACACTTCCTCTCTGTCCCCAGGGAGAGAGAGACGTATCCCGGGCACTCAGAAAACGGTTTCCGTTGATTAATCGGTTTGGAGAATCATGAAAGTCTTGGTGATCCTTCCCAGGAATTGCTGTCGCCGGCTGAAGAAGCAAGCTTTCAGGAAAGCAGTGCTCTGAGCTGTTGGGTATAAAACCAGGGGAAAGGGAGCTGATGCGGACCCCAGGATACACGGTGAGACCAAGCCCCAGCTTTTGCATCAGCAGTTTACGTGGGAGTTGTGACTGAGCCAAGGAGAACCCAAACAGGGGGGCAGTGACGTTCAGGCAGACCTAATATTGTTACGGCTCAGATCCACCTGCAGACCTGCCCGACAGACCCCGGTAACAACTTCTTCCCCACAGCTCAGCCCTCATGCTTGCATTCTCCAGGGGTTTTATCACCAGCAAGCTGTGCAAAACTTGGTAATGCCAGACCAGAGTTTCTCAACCCATGATCCCCCCCCCTCCCCCCCGATTCACTGGTTAAAAAAAAAAGCCTCTACCTCCACTCCCTGTTTCCATGGAGATGTTACAGGAGGTCACTAACAGCAAATAATAATCTCTGCTTTACTCACACCACACCCACATTCACACTGGCAGAGGCAAATGGCTGCAGATCAACTAGGCTAGACAGGTGCATTAGATATCACACAGTTCTCGAAACTGACCAGAATTGAAACCATGTCCTCCCTCTTACCCTGGGGAGGGTGACAGCTTAAGTGAGGTGTTTGAGGGCAGAAGGGGCTTGGAAGCCTGTTTAAAAAATTAAAATTAAAAATTAAATAAAAATTAAACAAAATAAAGTCAACAATTCGATGTGAACCCCCAGGAAGGAAAGCAAGGCCAGTTTGCTTGGTATTTATGAAGCAAGTACTCAGGCCACTCAGAATCTTCTACAAACAAATCCGTGCCCCTCAACTTCAGAAAATGGTCTTCACTTTGGCATAGATTTAAAAGGACAAGTGTAGGGGCGCCTGAGTCGCTCAGTCAGCCGAGCGGCCGACTTTGGCTCAGGTTGTGATCTTGTGGTTTGTGATTTCAAGCCTCGTGCTGGACTCTGTGCTGACAGCTCAAGCTGAACCCTGCGTCTCTCAAAAATAAATAAACATTTAAAATTTTTTAATAAAATATTAAAATAAAAAGACAAGAGTAGCCATCTACAGATTTCCTTCTGCTCAACAAAACACAGGTTATAATCTCATCTAAAATTTCCCCTTAAAAATGCGGTAAAACTGTGCTCAGATCTTGAGAACAAAATGTCACAGGACTTAAATCTTAACAGTTCTGTTCTAGTGACACTGTAGTGCAATTAATGTGAAAAGAACTCTCAGGTGCAGTATCAAGAAAATGGAATAGCTCCACTACTGATTAATAAACGGGCCTCTAAAGAACGGGCTACAATTCTAAGACATATGAGAGATCCACCATGGACACGTCACTCCCTCTCCCTTCTTATTTATCTCTGTTCACATCCTCCATCAACTGTAAATTCACAATAATTGTTATTATATATTAGCTACAACTTTATCAAAATTGTTTCATTCATCAATGATAATAGCCGATGTGGTAGTTACTATAATCAATATTTTACAGATGAGAAAACAAGTTTTTTTTTTAATATTTATTTTTTGAGAGAGACAGAGCATGAGCGGGGGAGGGGCAGAGAGAGAGGGAGACACAGATTCCAAAGCAGACTCCAGGCTCTGAGTTGTCAGCACAGAGCCCAACGCGGGGCTCAAACTCACAGATGCCGAGATCATGACCTGAGCCAGAGTTGGACGCTTAACCGACTGAGCCACCCGGGTGCCCTGAGAAAACTGGAGTTTAGAAGGTTTAGTGTCATCATTGTGTTAAGGGAGGTTAAGCAAAAACGAAAAACAAAAAACAAAACATGTCTATTTATTCCAGAGCCTGGGCTTCCAGTCATTAAGCTACATTGCCTTCTCTAAAACAAAGCGTTTCTCTATGAAGAGGCCCACCCACACACGTGCCACGGGCCTGTCATTCCCGTCCACAGGAATGACATTTACTGTTCAAAACTGACAGGCAGGGGCGGTGCTACAGGCAGAAGAATGGGCCTTGATATCAAATTCAGTTGTTTAATCTCCCGTACGAACCCATGCTCAGATTGTAAACTCATCCAGAAGATTCAGTGCCCATCCTGACCACTGGTTTAAAATTAGAGGCCAGGCAAAAAGACCTGGGAACATTTCTGGCATGTTTCAGGAAGGCAGCGCGATACTGTGGACTGAAAGAAACTCAAGACCAGTCACGTGAGCAGCCAGAACTGGCCAACGATGCTCAAACAACGAAACTGAATTAAAACCGTCTTCGTGGGACACCTGGGCGGCTCAGTCGGTTAAGTGTCCACTCTTGATTTCAGCTAGGATCATGATCTCATGGTTCATTAATTGGAGCCCTCTCATCAGGCTCTGCACTGACAGCGTGGAGCCTGCTTGGGATTCTCTCCTCCTTCCCCCCCCCCCCCACCCCGCTTGCTCCTCCTCTGCTCTCTCTCTCAAAATAAATAAATGAAACTTAAATTAAAAAGCAACTACTCACTGATTACTGAATGCAGAAATAATAAAGCCTGCTAACAAAACTCCATTAGCTAAAAAATACTCAGAACGATATTTATAAGCATGATTTTGTACAACTTCTAAGTGTGAGGACTGGAGCCTAAAACCTAGAGGAGGAACAGATTAAATTAACAAAGTAATTAACTCTGCTCGGCTGAAGCTCCCAGTGTACGAGCTGACATTTTATTTTTAACTTCAGTCTTTTGGGAATGAGAGCTTCCCACAATGCATCCCTGCATTCTTAAGTGGAGTTAGTGATCACAACCGAATATTTATTGGTGAGTCCAGCGTTGTGGTGAATGAGAACCCATTCTTCAATGCAGCAAGGTCTTGAAGTCCACGGATGCATCAAGAATTTGTCCTTGCCCTAAGTTGTACCTGAAGAAGTAAACTTTCCCAATTACCGTGTCTACCTTCCGGCTTCTCAGTCTTCTCTTCTGCTCTCATATTCCAACTATCGCTGTCTCGCCTGCCATTTTGATTCTCCTGTGATCTTGTGAACCCCACACATTGCCTTCACTAGGCTTTGGCTGAGCACGTAGGGAGTTCTTGAAGAAGTGACGTATTTTGCTTTTAAGTAAACCCATACTGTCTATCTTGGATATTCAGAGGCTTTCCCCCCTCTTACTTCCTGCTTCTTTGGCTGTGTTCCAAATACTTACTCCTGCCAAAAAGCTTCCCTAAGAATAATAAAGTGTGATTGGAGATAATACTTAACGCTATAGTGATAGGCAGAAACCTATCAGGTTATGCTGCCAGGATTCTCTGGCTGGCTGCAGTAAACAAACAAACAAACCAGGTAGGTCCTAGCCCAATGGGCTGGAGCCTTCGGGTGTGCTGAGATGCCTGGCCCCCACTCTCTCCATCCCCACCTCAGCCTCACTGCAGGTGTGGCCGCAATGCCACTGTCATCTGAGGCCTCAGCGAACTCCACAGCATGAACCCAGTCCTTGTACTCATCTTGCAGACCACTTGGAATCTCTCCAACTCTTGGATTTTTCACCCTCCTCTTCCCTTTCTGCTCTGTGCCTGATTGTGCCAAGCATAACCATATTATGGAATGAATGGACCGGTGGTTCCCTGGCCATCAGGGCAGCCAATGGGACTCATGACCCTCTCTTTTCTTCCAGTTTAAGTCCTCATGACCTGGCGTGTTGTTTGAAGCCTGTGCAGCGTTTGGTCAGCACATTAGGCTGGCCAGCCCTCAGTGCTGAGTGTACAGTGGAGTCTGTCATTTACAGGACTGAGCGGATATTTGCCCCTCTTCCCCTGGCTTTATTCCTATCCTCCTAATGTGCCATTGCTGCAACTTTCATTTATTTCTAAACATTTTTCCAATCATTATTGGTCAGTTCTCACAGAATAGCCTGTAAAACAAGCTTAGATTTTCACACAAATATACTAGCAGGCCATCAAGTCAATTGTCAGTCTTCAAGACAGAGACACCAAGCTTAGAGGACCACAGGATGTCGTTTGTGTACAAGACGCAAGCTTCCATATTTGCAGTTCCGAGATTCCCTTGGGGAAACAGCACTTTCTCTTGTGAAGATTGATCCAACACTCAGCAAACTTTTATTAAGGAGTCGTCATTTATAAAGCACTATTCTAGGTGCTTGCAATACACAACAGACTACACAACAGACAAAATCACTCCCCGAGTAGAGCTTACGCGCTGACAAGGGAAGACATAAAAAATACTATAAAATAATACGAATATGCCAGAAGATGAGGAGTACCTAGAACAAGAGTACAGCAGGGTAAACCGACTCTATACGTTGATGTATTCAGTGGGGTGGTCAGGGTAGGCCACGTTGAGAAAATCACATCTGAACCAAGATTTGAAGGAAGCTAAGGACTTCTGGGCACAGAACATTCCAGAAGGAGGAACTGGCTAGAGCGAAGACTCTAAGATACAAATAGGCTTTGCAGGGAGAAACATCAGGCTGGCCAGGAAGTCTGGAGCAGAGTAAGTGTGGGTGGAGAGAAAGGAGATGTGCCAGCGAGTGTGGGGAATAGGCTACGGGGACCCTGAAGGCCATTGTAACCACGTGGGCTGTTCCTTTGATCCATAGGGAGCAACTGCAAAGACTTGAGCAGAGGAATGTCTATACTGTTCAAAGACCCATTCTCAAGGCACCTGGGGGGCTCAGTCAGTTGAGATCCAACTTCGCCTCAGGTCATGATCTCATTGTTCCTGAGTTCAAGCCCCGCCTCGGGCTCTGTACTGACAGCTCAGAGCCTGGAGCCTGCTTCAGAGTCTGTGTCTCTCTCTCTCTCTCTCTCTGCCCCTCCCCATTCACTCTCTGTCTCTCAAAAAATGAATAAACATTAAAAACAATTTATTTTTTTAATTTATTTTTTACATGTATTTATTTTTGAGAGACAGAGTGAAACAGTGTGAGCTGGGGAATGGCAAGATCATGACCTGAGGTGGAAGGCAGGCACTCAACAGACTGAGCCACCCAGGTGCCCCTGTAGTTGTTGCTCTTTGTTTTTTTTAATAGTAGTCATCCTAATGGGTAAAAGGTGATAGCTCACCATGGTTTTGGTTTGCATTTCCCTGATGATGAGTGATGGTGAGCAACTTTTCATGTGGTTGTTAGCTATCTATATATCATCTTTAGAGAAATAGTTGTTCAAGTCCTTTGCCCATTTAAAAAAAATTAATGTTTATTTATGAGAGAGAATGAGCTGAGGAGGGGCAGAGAGAGAGGGAGACACAGAATCTGAAGCAGGCTCCAGGCTCTGAGCTACCAGCACAGAGCCCGACACAGGACTTGAACCCAGGAACTGTGAGAGCTGAAGTCGGACACTTTACCAACTAAGCCAGCCAGGCGCCCCCCCCCCTTTGCCCACTGAGACAGAAAGAGACTGAGCATGAGCAGTGGGGGGGCAGAGAGAGAATCCGAAGCAGGCTCCAGTCTCTGAGCTGTCAGCACAGAGCCCGACGGGGGGCTTGAACTCACGAACTGTAAGATCGTGACCTGAGCCGAAGTTGAACGCTTAAACAACTGAGCTACCTAGATGCCCCTGAATTCCTTTATTTTTAATGTAAAACTATTGAACTTTCTCTTTGCTTACTAAGTTCTTTAAAATCTAGACCATAAAATGGCTTATTCTTTTCCTACATAAAGACAGTTCTCTCCCTGAGATGAATTCTCCTGCCAGCTATAAAAATTTTGTTTTTTTTCCCCACTGTCACACTGTGTGAACCAGACTATCGCCATCTTGGACAAATCTACCATGATGGCCTTTCTGTGACCTGAAACCTTCCTGAGCCCAGGCCCCCACACTCTTTTCCTTTTATTTAGCCACATCCTTAAGCACTCCCTGGGGGCAAAATGTCCTTCATCCACCTTGGAGATAGGACTATGACATGCACCTGTCCTCAAACATTCTCCTCCTAGGTGGTCCCCACGTACATTCCCAGCCTCCAGGGCTCTACAAGCAGGTCTAGCAGGAGGTGAGCTTGCAAAGATCTATTCCTGTTGCACAGTCCAAGACACACTAATGTCCTTAGTCCCCTTAGAAAACCGTTTCTCATCAAGCTGGACTCCCTGACCTTGTCCTTCAGACTTCCAGCTCCTTAGGCCTTTGGAGGTCGGTTTGCAAATATCTCCCTTTCACAGAGGACCCAGTTGGCCCCATAAGACCAACCAAGAGGGTCCTTGGCTTCGCACAAGGTGGAAATCAAGCAGAAGCCAGCAGGAGGAGAAAGAGTCTACTGAAGGAATAGAGAGAATGCAGGTGCAGACAGACTGGGAGACTCAGAAAGGAAAGGAGGGAGTCTCATCTTTGTTTGGGGTCTGGGGATCTTTCCTGAGGACAGTGGTCTAGTGTATGTGTCCCCTCAGGCGTCCGGGAAGCAGTTAGAAAAGAGACAGAAGCCTAGGGGCCTTGGAGTGGAGATGTCTAGTGTCAGTGGTCTAGAAAATGCATATGGGGGCTTCCTCCGGTCATTCTCACCTGGTCCTTGTTTAGATGGCCTCTATTTTAAAGAAATCAGTAACTCCTTGCCCCTTATAGGGAGGACGTACACTATCTGCATTAAGAGGCATGTGTGAAGTGGGGTAAGGGTGCAGGTCCGAGCAAAAATAGAAGTAGAAAAAGGAGCAAAAAGCAGATTTTTATGGAGTCCTTCAAGGTCCTTGTCTCACTATGAACCCAATCTTCCTGGGCTGCAGTTTCCCTGCGTGTGTGTGTGTGTGTGTGTGCGTGTACACACCCCCCCCCATGAGTGTGGGGTTGGGGAGAGGGAAGGGGAGGAGAGAAATAAAACTGCCTGCAAGCATGGTAGATTTCCAAAACTACATTTATAGAAAGATATATCATATATATAAATGTAATTATATATATAATTTAAATAAAAATAGTCAAAACAGGTATGCATGTTCCTTAACCCATTTTAAGAAACAGAACATCAGGATATCATCAACACTGCTCTTCAAATGGCGACTCAACCCCCACCCTTTGCCTCACCCCTCCACCCTCCGCCTCACCCCTCCACCCTCACTCAGGTACATAAGGAGTTTCTGGGGGCACTTAAGCACCTACCAGTTTCAGGAAATCTATTTCTAGATACCCAGATCTCATATCTATTCTCCCTAAAGCCAATGTGCCTGAGCACTCTTGAACTCACAATAATCCTTCCACGGGACCAGAGCACCCGTGGCAAATCTCACAGTGGACCAGCGTCCCTGGGTGTAAACCCTCTCATTCTGGAAAGCCAGGTCTCCTGAAGGACAGAGAAAGGTACTATAAACCCACTTGCATAGTTTCCCATTTGGTACCTATTTCTCTTAAGAGTAAAACATACATTTTAGAATCGAGTATTTTGGCTCCTGTGGAGATGCTCTGAAACTAGACAGATGTACGGTGGTAATAAGGATGGAGAAGCAATGATGATTTTACCGCTTTCTTCCCTGGCCCATTTTCAAAGAATGGGGAAAGGCCCTAGGGGGCCCAAACAAAGAGAACATGGACAAGAAACATTCAACACTAAGAACTTGGGCTTTCTTTTTTTCATATTTTAAAAATAAGCTTTTATTTTCAGCTATTCTCAATTTTCTCTCCTAGGGTGTGTCATTTGCTGGAAATAAAAACATCTTGATCAGCTAAAGAAGTAGAATGATTTTGATTCTTTTCAATGTAACTGGAATGTTTTCTGGGACTGCCAAATTTTTCAGGATAACTCTGGGGAAAACCCAAAGATAAAATGTTCATATAATTTTGTTCCATTCTGGTATGTGGTACTGAATGTGATAATTAAAATCTATTTTAATGATTATATTACAAACTTCCCCATCTTATTTCATTCCATAAAATGCTTATAATTTTCTAACTCCTTTTCTTTAGCAATCCCTGCACCCAACATGGGGCTCAAACTCATCACCCTGGGATCAAGAGTCACGTGATCCACCAACTGAGCCAGTTGGCACTCCTCCATCTTCTATTAATTTTTTTTAATGTTTTATCTATTTTTGATAGAGAGAGAGACAGAGCATGAGAGGGGGAGGGTCAGAGAGAGAAGGACACAGAACCAGAAACAGGCTCCAGGCTCTGAGCTAGCTGTCAGCACAGAGCCTGACACGGGGCTTGAACCCATGAACATGAGATCTGACCTGAGCCGAAGTCAGAGGCTTAACCGACTGAGCCACCCAGGCGCCCCTCTATCTTCTATTAATAAGAATTTTAAAATAAATGAACTGGTAGTCCTGCCAGCTCTTACCAGTATAAGCCCTTCTCTTCATTAAAAGCATAGAAATAAGATCATGATTCTTACAAAGAAATGTATTTCTAGTAAATTTTGCTTTTTATATTAAATGATTATCAATATTAAAACACACGAGTTTGACCTAGTCATAATTAGATAACTCCATCCAGAAGAATTTTTTTTATCTTAGAGCTTTATGATGTCAAGAAATTAGATGAATTTCAAGAATTACATTTATATGTGTTTTGTTTTAGAAAATTTGAAAGGGTAACCAGTAGGGGATTTAAAGCACACAAATGGGTCAGGACAAAGGTTTGTGAAGGAAGTGGAGTAGAAATATGATTCAAAGAGGAGAAGGGAAGATTTACATATTTTTTAACATTAAGAGGTTTTTCATGTGTATTTGAAATGGTTGGTTGGTGACTATCAAATTATTACCATTTTTATATTCCACTGAGTACTGTTAAAAGCAAGATATAACTGTTTTATTTTAAAATGTCAATATTTTCCACATGCTGGAAATTACATTCTTTGCAACTCTTTCAACTTATAATGGAAAATGTTTGATGTTCACTTTAAAATGTAGGAGTAAATGTATGTTTTTTCAAAATTCTTTTAGGAAAAAAGTGAACAAAATATTTGAAAGCCAAGGCCTCAAGAAGCCCTGTGGGCCCCCTTCTCAGCGCATCCCCACCTCACAAAGGTAACAATTATCTGAATTTTATTTTAGTTTCATAGCTTTACTTTTTATTATTATTTTTTAATTTGAGTATAGCTGACACACAATGTCACATTACTTCCGGGTATAACAGGTGACTCAACAACTCTATGTGTCTTCTGTTGCGCTTGTAAATCTTTCTTCCTTCCTTCCTTGCTACCTTCCTTTCTTCCTTTCTTCTTTCCTTTTCCCCTTTAAAGGCTTCTCACCGAGCACAGAGCCCAATGCAGGGCTTGAACTCACGACCCTGAGATCAAGACCTGAGCTGAGATCAAGAGTGGGATGCTTAACCCACAGAGCCCCCCCGGGTGCCCCACACATTTTTCTTTTTTACATTACCTGTCCTGTTTGCTGCAATTTACTCTTGAAATTGATTTATCATCTGATAAATGGCAACCTTTCAAATTTTTATTATTAATTTTACTTATTTGTATGATGATTCTTTTGAGTTTTCTATGTAGAAAATCATATCATCTTCCTAAAATCATTACAGTGTATTTCCTCCTTTCTTATTGTACTATTTCTATTTCTTATAATTCTATTGAGGAGCCTAGAACATCCCAGAACCTGCATATGGAGTTTGATAAGACATAGTCCCCCATGAAGTGCCTTTTGGGGGGAAGTTAACACATCAAGATAATACAGGAGGACAGGACGTATGACATAGGAGGGGATAGTTCGTATAAAGCATATGGGAACTATAGGAGGCCACATTTAATTCTTCTGTAGTAGACAGGGACCAGGTCCCGCTCTCTGCTTACCATTGCAGCATAAAAGTATAAATTATATTCTGCTCATTTAAGGCAATTATATCAATTCGCAAAGTCTTAAGGCAGGGACAACACCGTTTTTGACATGAGAGTTTTAAAAACCAACAACCATTTTGTTCATATATTTATTCACCGTATAACACTCTTAGCCAACATTGTCTCAGATCATGCAGATAAAATGGTGCACAGACCAACAGTCAGTCTGCCCCCAGTTATCCACTGGAAGAGGGAGAGGAACTTTCTGTTTAAACAGTGAAAACACAGGGTTCGCCTCAGGCTGTGGAGCATCTGACTCTTGTTTCGGCTCAGGTCCTGATCTCAAGGTGTGTGGGATTAAGCCCTGTGCCCGGCTCTGCGCTGACAGCAGGGAGCCTGCTTGGGCTTCTCTTTCTCCCCCTCTCTCTCTGCCCCTCCTCCACTCATGTGTATGCTCTCTCGCGCGCGCTCTCTCTCTCTCTCTCTCTCTGTCTCGCTCCCAAAATAAATAAATGAACTTAAGAAAAAAATACAGCAAAAACACTTTGCCAACTGATTCTTCTAAGAAAATAACCAACATATGGGGTTCACATGTAACCCCCAACAGACAAAGTGGAAAAAACATATTGTCTAAAAATGTTGCTCATACTGAGTTTTTCTTTTTTAATGTTTTATTTATTTTTGATACAGAGAGAGACAGAGCATGAGAGGGGGAGGGGCAGAGAGAGAAGGAGATACAGAACCAGAAGCAGGGTCCAGGCTCTGAGCTGTTAGCACAGAGTCTGACGCGGGGCTCAAACCCACGAACGTGAGATCTGACCTGAGCCGAAGTTGGAGGCTTCACCGACGGAGCCAGCCAGGTGCCCCCATACTGAGTTAAAACTGCCTTTCTGAAACTCTGAACCACTATTCCCAGTTCTGCCAAAGAGAAGAAAATGATCAAATGAAATACATTTTCTTCCAATTGACCTCAGTTAAGTCTGTGTAAAGTTCCCATCCCCACACACTCCCCTCTCTTCTAAGCCTTTACTTATTTGGCTAAACTTCCATTCCTTCAATACTGGTGTGATTTTAAGATCCCATCCTAGCCTAGCCCCCCTCCTCCTGAGACCCTGTTCTTCGTCCCTATCTCATTTAAAACCCATTTCACAAAACTGAAAATCATCTTCCACATGAGAAGTGGTCAGTGCCCCGCAGATGGGAACCCCTCAGCTTCTTAATATCCCTGCCACATAGAAGTAAATTTACATAATTTCATTTGCTTCCTCAGCTTAGAACTAAGACCTAATATTATGTATTTCAGGAAATCAGATCTCAGCTACATATGAGTAAGAAGGTCGACTAAGACCCTTTTCCACACAAATAGCTGTTACTCCATGTGTCCCAACCCTATACCGATCAGTTGGCTTTTTAAAAATCATATTTTCATTGTTTCTTTTAGTTGCAAGGGCCAGAAATCCCATTCCAAGTATCCTTCCTCAAGACAGAAATTGATGGTCCCACATACCTAATTAGGAAACCGAAAAATCTAAGAGTATCCGCACTGCAGACCCTCTAGATCTGGGTTCTCCATGTTTCAGGACTGGTCTTCCGCCACGTCCAGGCTTTGCTTTTCTCTAGGATGGCTCCATTCTTGCGCAAATTTCCCATAAGACGGCAAGATGGCCATCCTCTCAGTACCCGGGTGATTCTGCCCTCCTGAGGAAATCCCAGGACTGAGTCTCACTCAGTCACTTGGTCTCCCTTGTACCAAGCAAGGAATGCAGCACTCGGATGAGCCAAGCCTGTTCTACGTGCCCATCCGTGGAGGTGAGACTGTAATGACCTCACTCAACACTCAGACTGGAAGGATGGGGAGGGGAAAAAGTGGGGAAGAGTAATTTTCCAAGAAATAAAAATAGGGTCCTCTTACCAACAGAAGGGACAATGATATCAGACTTTTAATAAAAACAATTGCCCACTTCAACTCTCAATTTCAGGTGTAGCTATCCCTGTTAAGTTGCACTTATTTTTCTGATTCTCCTATTCATGTCTCTTCGCCAGCTAGCTGTCCAAGTTTGGCTTAATTACTCAACCCCTTTGAGTTAATTTGCTAATTGTAAAATGAAGGCGAGGAGGAAGTAAATTAATAACTTAACGTGATTTCCCTCATTTTGTGATACCTATGTTAAGTGAATGGAGGAAAACAAAACTTTAAAATGTATTGTTGTGGTGCCTGGATGGCTCAGTCCAGTAGGCCTTCGGCTCAGGTCATGATCCTGTAGTTCGCGAGTTCAAGCCCCGTGTCAGGCTCTGTGCTGACAGCTCAGAACTTGGAGCCTCCTTCAGATTCTGTGTCTCCCTCTCTATCTGCCCCCACCCCCTGCCTCTGTCTCTCAAAAATCAACATTAAAATTTTTTAAATAAATAAAAGTAAAGAAAATGTATTGTCAAATGAAAGCAATGATAAAATTAAAATTCCTGTGGCTATATGGTTTATCAATTATGCTGGCTCCCTAGGAATCCCTAAATTAAATTCTAAGACTTCATCATCAACTGCCTACTATCAATTAATCAGCAAGTTCTCCTCTGAATGGAAAAAGGCTCTTGGGATATTTTCAAGAGAATTCTGATTTCATAATTACAAATGATCACCAAAAGGGGTAGTGGCCAGAGATGGGGTCGGAGGGGGGTATCTAAAGAAATAATTGCAAGCTCTATTTAACTCAAAACTTTAAAAAGTTATTCGGGAAAGGTAAAGGAAAGAAGCAACCAAGCACAAACAAAATATGACACTGACCTATAAGAAATAATACGAAGTCCGAAATCCAGAATCATTTGAGGCCTGCCCTGTGAGATGCGGCATGGGGTAGAGAAGGAAAACACGAGCCCTTGAATTCAGAGAGAACTGGAGGCAAAGACCAGCTCTGTATTTTCTATTTGTTGCTTTCAGGAATTTGAGTGACTTGCTAACCTATTTCCTTATTTGTAACATGAATATAATTGATCTTTTTTTTTTTTAACATTTATTCATCTTTGAGAGACAGAGTGTGAGCAGGGGAGGGTCAGAGAGAGAGAGAGAGACACAGAATCTGAAGCAGGCTCCAAGGTCTAGGCTGTCAGTGCAAAGCCCAACGCAGGGCTCAAACCCATGAACCATGAGATCATGACCTGAGCCAAAGTCAGTCACTCAATCAACTGAGCCACCCAGGTGCCCCAATATAAAGATCTTTTTCTCAGGAGAATGGGATTATATCAAATAAAGCTGCTGGCACCAAGAATTCTTCAGCTGATTCCCCTTCTTTGTCTAACAGGCCTGACCTTAAGAACGTTTTTACCAATCACTTGTCTGAAATCGCGGAGACATTCACTTGATATCACAGAGAAGACGAAATGAAAGGAATAGGAATTGGATGAAAGTCAAAGATCAAAAAGATTTCTCACTACCTTGCCATGTGATCTTGGCATTTGTTAAACATCGAATCTGCTTCTCCACTTATAAAATTAAGATAATCATGTTTACCTAGTTTGTAGACTACCATGAAGAGCATAGGAGATCACTTTTATGAAAACTTGGCGGAGCTGTAAAGCTTTGTGTAAATCAGGGGTCACTCAAGGGTGTCAAGATTAGATATGCAAGCGGTGAACTCTACCTCGGGCTGCATTCAAGGGGCGCCCTTCACCTCGGAGACATCCTGGGTCCTTCAGACATGGGGGAATAATTTTCTGACCGGTGGCAACAAAGTGCCTAGCACTACCAAATCGGTACATTGTAACAATTTTCCAACAGAGGAAAGTAAAGTCCATAGCTTGAAAAGAGGTAGTGTCTTTCCCCATTTGCACAAAAGCACTTTATACGCTAGCAGGGTCCATGTGGCTATTTAGTCCAATTAGCTCCAAAAGACAGATAAAACTAGTTCATAGAAACTGGAGAGAAGACACTAACAACCATCACAGAAAACAAAATGAATGGAGTGAGCTCCCTGTCACTCAGGGTATTCAAGAAAAGGCTGACTCACCGTGAATGATCTATCAGAAATCCTTAGATCAAGTACAAGCTAGAAATGATCATTTCTATAGGAAAGAGAATTCACCTTCACTAAGCATCAAGCTATGTGTGGGTACTGGGCCTGGAGTACATATATTTTGTGTCACTAAATCCTGATAAGAGTCCTTCAAAGTTTGGGTCAGGATGCCTGTTTTGACGATGAGGAGGTCATGTAGCTTGCCAAAATTCATACAAAACTCATAAGCGGCAGTAAAAAAAAAAACCTGTCAGATTCTATTCGTTTTCTATTGCAGCTGTACCAAATTACCCTAAGCATTGTGGCTTTAAACAAAAGATAGTTTTGATCTTACAATTCCGGAGTTCAGAAATCCAAAATGGGTTTCACTGGGCTAAAAATGAGAGTGTCTGCAGGGCAGCAGTCCTTTCTGGAAACTCTAGAAAATCTACTTGTTTTCCTTTTCCATCTTCTAGAAGCTTCCCACATTGGCCATGATCTGTGGGTCTCTTCTATCTTCAAGGTGAGCAATGGCTGGTCAGGTCTTTTTCACATCCGGTCACTCTGACACTGACTCTTTTGCCTCTGTATGTGGAAGGATCCTGTATGTGGGGTTGATTGAGTATATCAACCCCAACTGGATCATGTACCTACTTTCAGGTCACCTGATTAACAACCGTAATTCCAGCTGCGATCTTAGTTTACAGGTTCTGGGAATTCGAATGTGGACCTCTTTGGGGAGGCCCTTATTCTGTCTACACAGATTCCAAAATCCATGCTCTTTTCTTTACATGATACCTCTTCTTGCTGCATCTCTAGCATCCTTTACAATTCTCTCTTTTGTAAGTAAACTCTACCCCCAAAGTGGGGCTCAAACTCCCTACCCTGAGATTAAGAGTTGGGTCCTCGGCCGACTAAGCCAGCCAGGCGCCCGCATCCTTCTCAAGTCTCAGTGAAGCTCATGGAAAATATGGAAAGGCGATAGAAGGCGGAGTTTCGGTGAAGTTGGGACAAGACTACCTTGCATAAAGTCAATCTCAGTCTGTGAGTGACAAAGCCTGTCACTGCACCCCAGCTATGACTCAGTTGACCAAATCTCTCGCTGTGGAAGTCCGCATAGTGATTTTTAGTCCTGTCACTGCTGTGCTCCTAAAAATAACTTTCTCCGTGTCTGGAACGCAAATGGGGCGGGCGTGGAACTGACTGGGGGGCTGGGCAGCGCAGAGAAAGGGATGTCCCATCCCTG
Organism: Helogale parvula; assembly: GCA_004023845.1. Taxonomy (NCBI): domain Eukaryota; kingdom Metazoa; phylum Chordata; class Mammalia; order Carnivora; family Herpestidae; genus Helogale; species Helogale parvula. Next base: position 378,638 of record PJEM01000726.1, on the reverse strand, counting down.
CAGAGGAAGAGGTGGTGAAGGCAGGGGGAGGGGGTGGCTGAAGGAGAGAGACTGTGCAGGAGCAGAAGAGACAAAGCCACAGACGTGTCCAGGCAAGAACCGTTTCTTAGTAGGGACGCCTCCTGGGCTGGCCAGAACCTGGAGCCCATGACATTTCAGACGAGAAGCCGGCTTCCGTCTTGTTCATTGTGAGGCCAGCAAGTCTAGAGAAGGGGGGACAGCCAAGTGCACTGAAGCGGTCAGTCACATTCTCAAGGAAGTCAGGAGAAGTCAGAGAGAGCACTGCTAGGGGAGCTGAGAGAACAGAGAACATTCCGTGGCACAGGCAGCCGGAGGCAGAATGGGCAGCCAGGAGAGCCTCTCGCTACTCTTTTTGATAAAGGAGGGAATGTTGTGACACACGGTGGAGGTCCTCAAAGCCACAGCATGTGCGGGACCCATTATCAGGCCGGGGCTACTTCGATAAAAGATTTGGGAGAAAGGCGCCATAAACCCAACCAATACAAACACGCTGTGGCTTAGGATGATGTAAATTGCAGAAGGACTTTTGAATAAAACTTCAAAGAAATGCTGCTCTCCAGGGAACATTTGGGTGTATACACTACCAGCTACCTCATAATGATTACATTGGGCGCCTGGGTGGCTCAGTCGGTTAAGCCGCCGACTTTGGCTCAGGTCAGATCTCACGTTCATGGGTTCGAGCCCCGCGTCGGGCTCTGTGCTGACAGCTAGCTCAGAGCCTGGAGGCTGCTTCCGGTTCTGTGTCTCCCTCTCTCTGACCCTCCCCCTCTCATGCTCTGTCTCTTCTGTATCAAAAATAAATAAAACATTAAAAAAAATTTTTTTTAAATGATTACATTTCTTTTTTTAAAAAAAGAAGAACGACGCAGACTTGAGGCCTTTGTGTCAGAAAGGCTGGAATTGGAGACCAGGGATCTTGGTCTTGAACAAGGTTCCCCGTAGGCGTGAAGGTTCCCCGTAGGCGTGAAGGCCCACCGTGCTGGCAGGTGGCCCCGACTCCTGGGCTGTGAGGGAGACCCACCAGCAGGGGAAGGTAAGGAACAGGGGTAAGCAGAAGAAAACGCGAAGAAAAAAGACTTCTGTCTCCTCTTCCAGGGCCACTGCAGAGAGCAGCCTGGAGAAATGACTGTGTGGTTGCCAACACCGACTTCCCCTGCTGTTTTCAGACCCAAACTCTCGTGCTGCCAGCTCCCTGGTAAGCTGGTGAAGATTGGAAAGGGCTGTAATTTGCTCTGAAATGGTATTATTTTAGTAATTCTCTCATTTCTTTTTTTAATGTTTTATTTATTTTTGAGAGAGAGAGAGGGAGAAAGCATGAGCAGGGAAGGGGCAGAGAGAGAGGGAGACACAGAATCTGAAACAGGCTCCAGGCTCTGAGCTGTCAGCACAGAGCCCGATGCGGGGCTCAAACCCACGAACTGTGAGATCATGACCTGAGCCGAAGTCAGATGCTTAACCGACAGAGCCATCCAGGCGCCCCTAATTCTCTCATTTCTGTAGCTATGAATATGTTTTCATTATAGGGGCAGCTAGAACATGAATCATTTAAAGGGAGCAGATAGCCCCTCAAGCATATATATACCTAGTCACCAGGGGCTGCTCTAAATTACAGGGAGATTGTAAGAAACATAGTAACATTGATGCTCACTGGACACAGCTAAAAATTTTTTCAGTTAAAATTACAAAAACGTGGGGGCAGCTGGGTGGCTCAGTTGGTTAAGTGTCTGACTTTGGCTCAGGTCATGATCTTGTGGTTTATGGGCTCAGGCCCCGCGTCAGTCTGTGCTGACAGCTCAGAGCCTGGACCCTGATTCAGATTCTGTGTCACGTGCCTGTGTCACGGCTCAGGTCATGATCTCATGTTTCGTGGGTTCGAGCCCCACATCAGGCTCTGTGCTGACAGCTAGCTCAGAGCCTGGAGCCTGCTTCGGATTCTGTGTCTCCTTCTCTCTCTGACTCTCCCCTGCTCATGTTGTCTCTGTCTCTCAATAAATAAATAAATAAATAAATAAGTAAATAAATAAATAAAAATGAACTTTAAAAATAAAATTCATGTGGGAAAGGCAAAGGACCTAGAATAAGATAATTTTGGAAAAGAAGAAGATGGTAGGAATCTCTCTACTTAATACTGACGCTTCCATAGCTACTGCAATCGATCAGTGTGGTACTAATTCAGGGATAGATACATAGACCAAGGGAACAGAAAGGAAAACCTAGAAAACAGAGCCACATAAATATGCCCAACTGACTTTTGACAAAGATGGAAGAACCATTCAGTTGAGAACGGATAGCCTTTTGAAGAAATCGTGCCGTAGCAGTTGGAGGTGCGTAGGTAGAAAACGAATCTCAGACTACATCTCATACCTTATACAAAACTTAACTCAAGATACATCACAGATGTAAATGTAAGATACAAAACGATAAAACTTTTAGAAAAAAAAAAAAGAGACCAGAATGTCTTCAGTGAGACACTAGGTCTCAGTGAAGAATTCTTAGAGTTGATGCCAAAAGCATGATTCATAAAGGAAAAATTGAAAAATTGGGTCTCATTGAAATCTAAAACTTTTACTCTGTGAAAGACATACATAGAATAAAAAGACAAACTACAGAGTGAGAGAAAATATTTGCAAACCATAGACCTGACAAAAGAGTACTTTCTAGAAAACAGAAAGAACTCTCAAAAATTCATGATAAAATGTAAAGTTAAACTTAACAATCCAAATTAAAAGTGGAAAAAGTCATGAAGGGACATTTCACTCAAGAGGATATAAAGATAGAGAGTAAGCACATGAAAAAATGTTCAGTATCATTAGTGATTAGGGAATTGCAAATTAAAACCACGAAATTGTGCTACACGCCTATCAGAATGGCAAAAAACAAAAAATAGCAACACCACCAAATGCTGGTGAGGATGGGAAGACGCTGGATTAGTCATACGTTGCTGGTGGGAATGCACAACCACTCTGGGAAAGAGTTTGGGAGCTTCTTATAAAACTAAACACACACTTGTCAAATGACCCAGCGATTCCACAAATTTGGGCATTTGTGCCGGAGAAATGAAAACCAAGCTCCATGCGAAAGCCTGTTACATGAATGTTTACAGCAGCTTTGTTCCTAACAGTCTCAAACTGGAAACAACCCAAATATACCCCCAACGGGTGAACGGTTAAATACACTGGGGTATGTCCATTCCACGGACTGCTAGGGAACAAAGCGTTGATACGTGCAACAGTTTATATGGACCTCAAGGGAATTACGCTAATCTCCAGATGTTACATACTGTATGATCCGATTTACGTAACATTCTTGAACCGCCAGATTATAGGAATAGAGAACAGATTCGTGGTCACCAGATGTTACAGTGGGGAGGGGGATGAGTGAGGCTGTGGCGGTCACATGACTCCACACCTGTGATAAAACTGCATAAACACACACACACACACACACACACAAGCCTGTGTAAAACTGGAATCTGAAAACACTCTGCAGAGTGTCATTTTCCCGGAATTGATACTGTTCTAGGGTCATGCAAGATAGTCACGGAAGGACTCTGGCTGAAGGGCACAAGGGACCTCCCTGTACTTTTTCTTTTTTTGCAATTTCTTGTGAATTTATAATTATTTCAAAGTGAAACTTGGAAGCAAAGAAAACAAATAAAAGTACACTAATAAAATAGTGGTGCCTGGCCCCTATTTCAGACCGATTAGATAAAACATCTCCTAGGGAGGGAGAAGACATCGATATTTTTAAACCCATTCCAGATTATTCTAACGTGTGTTCAGGGTTGAACCATCATTTAAAGCAAGCATAGATTTAAAAAAATACGTAAACTTAAAAGGTGATAACTTGCTTTATAAAGAATCTTTGCTCTAATATACAAAATCGGGGACACTGGGTGGCCATCAATTGAGCATCCAACTTCTGACTTCAACTCAGGTCATGATCCCAGGGGCACAGGATTGAGCCCTATGTCGGGCTCTGTGCTGAGTGTGGAGTCTGCTTATGACCCTTCCTCTCTCTAAAATAAAAAAAAATTTTTAATCAATTAAAAAAATAAAAGAAAAATAAAATACTAAGAGTGAGCCCTGTAAATCACTCAGGAAATCCAATTTAGGCATTAGCTTTTAGGAACACATATATCTATTGTTCATGCTAAAGCATGTGACCAGGGATAAGGAAATACAGCCATAAAGACAAATGAGGAGTTTTAAATAGATATGTGAGTGTTGTCATCTGCAAAGTGATGGACTTTGGAAGCATCACCACTATAATGGCAGTGCTCAAAACAGGATTAGAAGCCGTTTGCTCTAAAGCCCCAGACCACGCCCACCATTTGCAGAGCCTGAAGCAAGGGTTTAAATTGAGACCCACATACCATATGGCTAAATAATGAAAAGTTATAAAGCAAACTTGCGGTTAAATAAATAAGTCCCATCCTTCTCACTTGACAAATATGCCTTCACAATAAAAGGGAAAAAAAACTATGTGAAAGTTCTGGATTCCCTATGGCTGAAAGTCAGCAAGATATCAAAGGCAACTGAGTTTAATTATTATTTCATAAGCTTGGATATTTTGCTGATGGACTGGCAAACTTGGATGGGTAAAAACATTAAAACATATAATTTATAAGTTATTTCAGAACATTTCTTTTTCCTTCCTCTCAGTAAAAAACACTGGCTATGTTGTACTCATCAAGATTTGCACAATAGTCGTGTTTTACTGATGGTAACGAATTAAAATATTAAAAAAGGAAGTGACTTTGGCATCGAAGTATGTATAATTTAAATGCATTTTCATAAAATCTAAATTAAAGTAATGAATTTAAAAATTAAAGTTACTTATATATATATATATATATATATATATATATATATATATATATATACTTTCCAAAGAAGTCAAAATGACTTCTTCCCAAACTTTTGAAATCATCTTTTGATACAAATGGCAGATTACAAATTATAATTAGTGAATACTAAAATTTAAAACAAATACTTGAAGTTGAATTTTCTATTTTTTTGAGATTTTCATTAAATGGTATTAAATATTTGTAAAAAGAAGCCTACTCATAATGCTAGTCTTCAATGTCCACTTGTAGCTACTATAAAACATTAGAATCAAAGTTCACACGTGTTACATCCAGACCTACATATATATTTAAAAGTGACATGGGGCACCTGGTTGGCACAGTCAGTCACGTGTCTGACTCTTGATTTCAGCTCAGGTCATAATCTCAGGGTTGTGGGATCAAGCCCCACATTGGGCTCTGTACTGGGATTCTCTCTCCCTCCGCCCCTGCCCTGCTCGCCTGCATGCACTCTCTTTATAAAAACAAAGAAATAAAAATAAAAAATAAAAGTAAAGTGGATTGCTTAATACTTAATATTGCAAAATCATTCTCAGTCACCATGAACTGCCTCCTCGGTCACAAACAGTAACATGAAGATAAGGGTGAAATAGACAGGAACTCAGAAATGCTACTTCCCGAAGTAAGAAACCATTGCATATTGGACTTGTTTATTCATCTGTGTTTTCTCTTATGGAGCACATCTACGGCTCCAAACCCACTGTCTCCAGAGTCGTTTGCCTTTGGTTTCAAAGACATCAAGGGTATTGCCCAGAAATTGTCGAGAAGGACTTCTGTGGGGCAGGAACAGTATAAATCATGAGGGCAGATGCTTTAAGGGTATGAGCTGAACTTCACTGCTCTTTACATTTTTAATGTGTGTGATCTATGCACGGCGCTCTAAGTCATGGGCCAATGTCGGACACCCCCTTACCCAGGGCAGTATGGCACCCACTGCATTATATCAATCTCATTTTATTGTTTTATTGTTTTTGTGCGCATGACCCATTTGATGACCAACCTTATGTACATTCTGGGCTCGAGGTAATTTTCCCTCTAAAAAATTCTGCCTGCCCACAAACAGTGGTCTTTTACCATAGAAAGATTTCCAAAAAATATACCAGAGTCTCAAAAGGAGAATCCCAAACCGTTCGGACAAGGGGACGCATGCCTGGAATATCGGCGTAGATTTTCAAGGTAAAGCATCACGAAATTAAAATAGGGATGGATTTAGTACACACTGCGCATGCTCATTTAAAACCCCTATGTTGAAAGCTCAAGAGTGCCTGGCTACCGCCTTGCAAAAACCGGATGAGGCTCAGAAAGTTGTGGAGGAGACAGGGAGGTCTGAAGGTTGTTACAAACTGGGGCTTGAGGATAAAGAGGAGGAAACAGCTGTGAGAGATCTAACCACAGACACTAAGCCCATCAGAGGAGAGGCCTTCAGAGTTAGGGGAGGGGATCTGTATGGTGGTGGGGCGGTTGTAGGGGCATTGGGGTGACCAAGTGCTCTCAGAAAAGGTGGATAAGCAGGTCAGACCAATGGACCCCAACCTGAAGTGTCCAAGCATACTGGAAAACAGCCGTCTCAGAAGAAGGCAAATGTGAGGACAAGAGAGATTAAATCCAAATTGGCAGAGACTGGAGCTGAGTCACTGAGAGATTGACAGCCACACTGGAAAAGGCGATGGATTCAGAAACCAGACTGAAATGCACCAGAGAGAGTCATGACTACATGCAGAATGCCCGGCCAGACTTTACCCGGTCTCATTCCAGCACTCAGCTGCTTGCTGCCTGCAGACTTCACCTGAGCCAACACGCCCCAAACTGCCCTTTCAACGCGGGCTGACCTTTACCTGCAAGGCTGCTTTCTTCTCCTCCACCGCTTGTCCCAAATCGTCTGTGCCGCCCTCCTCGGAGATCCCAGCTGGGGTCTGGGCCCAACACGCCTGGGAAGAGCATGTAAGGGAATGTGAGCAGCAGAGAAGTCTTTAAAACCATGCGATGTGTACATTTTGCAATTACCTTTAGTGATGTTTTTTGTAAAATGTTCCAGATCATTCTACAGTTCTTACGCTGTATCAAAGCACTTTCTCAATTTAAGAAGGTAACTTTTCAGCCCTATGCATGCTGACACCTCTCTCCTTGTCAGAGCCGAATAGAGAAATTCCATCGTTCCATACCGAGCACCACCCAAACCAGGAAAGTGATCCCAGAAGGAGTTTGCATGCCTCCAAAAAGAAAATCCCCAGGCTTAAGGCATTTTTAAATTGTTGGTTATCCTCCAGAATGACTGTCGCCTCCAAGTGATTCAGCTGGGAGCAATCCACACGGCCTCAACTTCCTGGAGCCTTAGTTTGAATTGTATTTGTTCTTCGGCTCACATCACATCAAAGGCCAGGTGGGGCACCTGGGTGGCTCAGTCCGTTGAGCTTCCGGCTTCGGCTCAGGTCATGATCTCACGGTTGGTGGGTTCGAGCCCCCCATCGGGCTCTGTGCTGACAGCTATCTCGGTGCCTGGAGCCTGCTTCGGATTCTGTGTCTCCCTCTCTCTCTCTGACCCTCCCCTGCTCATGCTGTCTCTGTCTCTCAAAAATAAATAAAAAACATTAAAAAAAAAAAAAAGGCCAGGCAATCTGCCTGCCCTATTTGGAAGGGGGCAAGCCCAGTTCCTGCCAGTACAGCAGCAAGACCCCCCTCCCCCATTCCTTACGCCCCCCTGCCAGAGCTTTACTGCCTGGGAACATGAGTCACCAAGCTTGGCTGCAGTAATAGAGTTGTTCTTCAGCAGGTGGTCTGAATAGATAAAACAAAATAGAACATAATTTTAAATGGTAAGTAGGTTCAGGAGTCACTGGGTTAAATCAAGTTTAAAAGAATTTTTTGGGGCATGCACCTGGGTGGCTCAGTCAGTTAGACCTCCGACTTCAACGGAGGTCATGATCTCACAGTCTGTGGGTTTGAGTCCCACGTCTGGCTCTGTGCTGACAGCTCAGAGCCTGACGTCTGCTTTGGATTCTCTCTCTCTCTCTTTCTCTCTCTCTGTCTCTCTCTCCCCTACCTCGCTCACACTCTGTCTCTTTCTCAAAAATAAACATTTAAAAAATTAAAAAAAATTTTCTTATCACATTCTGCTTTTATTTTTTTTTAAGTTTATTTATTTATTTTGAGAGAGAGAATGAGCCCATGCAAGCAGGAGAGGGGCAGAGAGAAAGGGAGAGAGAGAACCCCAAGCAGGTTCCACACTGTTAGCACAGAGCCTGACATGGGGCTCAAAACCGTGAGATGATGCCTTGAGCAGAAATCAAGACTCAGATGCTTAACCAACTGAGCCACCCAGGCACCCTTACAATGCTTTTAATATGCTAACTTACGCTGTGTGGAATCTCCAACAAAAAATGAAATACTCACCACCTCCAAAACCTAATAGGAGCACAAACCCATTTTTTCTTCTTTTACGAACACCCGATCAGTATTCCCCGGGACTCATCTTTGGAAGGCCTTCTCAGTAGTTGTCCGATGCAAACAACACACATGCAGTTTGCTTCACTGACAGCTTGTTCGTTTTGCTCCGCCTCCGCAAACTGCAATGAGCATTCCCCGTGAAATTTGTGACCTACTCCTTTCCGATGCTTTTCAACACTGTTCCCGCTGGAATGCTGGCTTCTGCGGCTTTACCGGATGCCGCGTCAGTACTATATCTTCATTTCATCTCATTTCATTTTTCTAAGTTTATTTATTTATTTGGGGGGGAGTGTCAGGGGGGAGGGAGAGGGAGTCTTAAACACATCCTCTGCTCTGGGAGCATGAAGTCCCGCTCTGGGCTCGATCCCACACCCTGATTTCATGACCTGAGCCAGAGATCAGAGCCAGACACTTAACCAACTGAGCCACCCAGGAGCCCAATGCCTTCATTTTAAACTTAAAAGTTTTCCATACTTAAAGATCTGCTTCTTAAGATTTTCAATGTTGGGGTGCTTGGGTGGCTCAGTCAGTTAAGCACCCCACCTTGGCTCAGGTCATGATCTCGCGGTTCGAGCCCCGCATTGGGTTCTGTGCTGACAGCTCAAAGCCTGGAGCCTGTTTCAGATTCTGTGTCTCCTTCTCTCTCTGCCCCATCCCCGCTTGTGCTCTGTCTCTCTCTGTCTCAAAAATAAATAAATTAAAAAAAAAAAGATTTTCAATGTTTAACAGAGGATATAAGATTTATACCCAAGTAACTATAACATAGACTGCTAGAAAAATGATTTAAAGATATGATAATTAAAATAATAATATTTGAAGGTGTTGACAAATTACGATTTACCTGAGAATCACTGTGACTTGGGATCTCTACATAAAATATTCAAATAAACACGTTGCAGTGTTACATTGCACATGTAAAAAGTCGTTCAACTTGAATCCATCCACTGACCAATCAGATAGGTGATGTATTTATGTGTAATATTAGATGACATGTACTCACGATGCAGGCATGGCAACACAATAGTATCTTACATGAAGCAATGTTTAAAGTAAAATATAGATCTGCCAAAAATAGTAGACTTGCATTTAATGGGAAAATGTTTTCTGCTGCTTCAGTTTTTTAAGTTAAAATGAAAAACAATTAAAATTCATTCTCTCTTGGGGCGCCTGGGTGGCTCAGTCAGTTGAGCGTCCAACTTCAGCTCAGGTCATGAGCACATGATTTGTGGGTTCAAGCCCCATGTCAGGCTCTGTGCTGACAGCTCCGAGCCTGGAGCCTGCTTCAGATTCTGTGCCTCCCTCTCGCTGCTCCTCCCCCCCCCCCAACTTTCTCTCTCAAAAATAAACACTAAAAAATAAGAAGATGACAAACACACTTCCTCCGTTACATTGGCCTTATGCCAAGTACACAGCAGCCACACAAAGTTAGTAGATACTGTATCAGGGGGGTAGATAAAGGGAAACCCAGCATCCTAGGAAGTTTTCTCCAAAGATACGGGAGACGTGCATACCTGAGCCGATGCTTGTACTGATGTAGATGGAGAGTGGGTTCTACCCAATGATGCACAATGTCCCCAGATGTCCCCAAGGAGATATGAGGACATAGTATCCAGAGGGACCAACTTGGAGAAGAGAAGGGAATCCTACTCCAGCCCTAAAGCTGCCACTATGGTCTTCTGCTGCATCTCCATCCACCCCATCCCCCGTTTCTCTAAAGAAAGTACATAAAGTCAGAGTAAAGGCTCCGAAGATGAGCACGGAAAACGGGGAGGAAGTCTGGAGTATTTTAAGAGATCATAACCTGTGACAGCAGACAGATCTGGGCTCAGAACTCGTCTCTACTGGGGACCAAGCGACTGCTGTCAGGTTACTTGAACTTCTTAGCCTATTTCCTCATAATCAAAATAGGGAAGAAACTTTGTATCTTAAAGGATGGTGTGAGAGTTAAATACAACAGCGCACACAAGGAAGGAAAGGCTTAGCACAGTAACTGTCTCATTAGAAGCACCCAGACTCTCTCATCGGAAATTAAGAATACTCCTCACCTGGTTTACAAATTTGCCTGAAACTGTATCTTCCAGCTCTGAGGACCCCTGGGCCTCGCACATAATAAATCGTACTCAGCAAGAACTGTCAACTCACAGAATATCAGTGTTGGACTGAGAACCTTCTGGAAGATTGGACACTTTCTAGAGTGCTTTCCTTAACCATCATGTTTTTAGGTAAGGCTGTCTTCAGCTCGGTCTCCTGCCCGCACACCAAAACCACGCTATGAGACAGAGGAAGGCAGTTTCAAGCAAAAGATGGTCAGGGATCCTAGTTCAGTACCCTACAGCGCTAGGAGGGTACTGAAAATATAAACTCGACATGAAATTCCACAAAGTAATTTAGGGGTTTTGTGGGTGGTACCCTTGGAGACCCTTGGAAAGGCAGTCTTCGGTTCTCTGACAGCCGGATCCCCTCTGAAGGGGCCCAGCAACACCCAGCAGTGAGGACCCGCTCCGAGGGAGGGGGAGGACTCCTATCTCTCTCCGCCCTGCCCCCATCACGTGCCTGCCCACAGCACTGCCACCACCGACAGAGACATTCTTGCCCCTCCAAATTTTCCACTCCTTCTACCGGTCGCTTTCCCCAACTCCCCAGAGGCTCTGGTCACTCTATAATGTCACTTTTGTGTTGTGATTTCCCCAGTGCTGAATCCAAACACCGCTATCGGAGTGGGTGTGCAGAACGATCTGATGACTTATAAGAATAATCAAGTCTTCCTAAATCCTGTGGGCAGGAGTCTTATCATGAGACGTTGCAACGGACAATAAAAGAGCGAGAACAAAGTAACAGGCTCTTAGTCACCACCATCCTGACTGTTCGCACGGCCCCCGTGCTTACTTCAGATGTTTCTAAAGCAACGCGATATCACAGATACAGTTAACGTCCTCCGTACGCCTTTTCTCAAAGTTGTAGTTATTATGATTATTCTTCTAACTTAATAGTAGGCTGTGGGCACAGTAGTGATAAAGCTGCAGACAGCATTCAAAAGCTGAGTAACAATGTTCTTCTCACGTTGCTATGGGCTTTAACCTAGGTAGTGTTAGAGCATCTTTCCCTTCTCGCCTGTAGTGCATTTCTTTTTCATTTTTCCAAGAAACTCAAAACCAGAATTAGAATTCACCAAGGTATTAGGTTGTGAACAAAAAAAGATCTAAAACTGCTTTGAAATTCTGACCTGCCTTCCATCTAAGTAATGGAAGTTTAAAATGCACGAAGGCGTCATGAAGACCTTGTATAATTTCACAAGATACTTGATTATGTATTTTATCTTCCCTTAGAACAGCCATTTAGGGCTGCAAATATTCCAGCTGAAACAGTGTGGCCCTGGGGCACCTGGGTGGCTCAGTCGGTTGAGCATCTGGCTTCAGAGCAGGTCATGATCTGACATTCGTGGGTTCGAGCCCCGTGTCAGGCTCTGTTCTGACAGCTCAGAGCCTGGAGCCTGCTTTGATGCTGTGTCTCCCTCTCTCATTATATCCCTCCCATGCTCGTGCTCTGTCTCTCTCATTCTCTCAAAAATAGACATTAAAAAAAATTTTTAAGCAGTGTAGTCCTTGCTCAATTGAATGTCTTCCTATTCAACTGACTTTTTATTCATTTCCATAAAAATTTGAATGTTTACTTATGTACAAATTCGTTCATTCATATTTACATAACTTAGGGTGAGAGCCCATCAAGTGTAATAACTATATATTTTGTATTAATTAAACTTTTGTTAGCATATAAAATTTTTACAGCTAAGAAGCCTGAACTGTCTAAAATGTAGGGTTTTTTTGTTATTTTCCAAGGACCCATTTGGAAAATCCAAATTTCCTCATCTTTCTGGCTCATTAGTTCAAATTAGTCTTTGATAAAGAAGAAAATCTCCAAGAGCATGTGCTCTTTATCTCCACCTACAGGCCAAAAAGTGAAACAACTCATGATCTTTGCCAGATATTTTTCCCCCCAGAATTCTTAAACCTCCTCAACTGTACCAAATTCTCTTATTTTCCTTCAATATAAGAATGCTTGTAACATTTTGTACTTCTGATAATTTCTTCATACATTCTATCTCATACTACAGTCATTTGAGAGCAAATCCTGTATCTCCTTTTTGGGCTTTGGATACCTTGAGGGGCAGGTCTGTACATCACCCATTCATCTTTCATGGCACTCAACTCCATGTGCTGACACAGAGAAGAATGAATGAAGAAAGAAATGGCCAAGCAGGCAAACATATCAAACTGGAGACAGACTGTCATTCATCCCCATCGGATCTTGGTTATGCAAGAAAAGACGACAACCATTAGAAAATACTCCCTGGCAACACAGGGTACAGAAGAGTGCTGGAAAACATGGCGGGAGTATGGGAAAATGTGACCTTAAGGATCAGATTCTCGCTTTTCCAACCTCAGCTCTACCACTAGCCAGGAAATCGTTTTTTCTCTGAGCCTTGCTTTCTCTTTCTCTAAAGATAACAGTACCTACCTTACAAAGATGTGTGAGTACCAAGTAGCATAACATAAGAGAAGGTGCCTTGCTCTAGTGATCAATAAATAATAGCCATCTCCATCTCCCTAGAGAGAGCATGTGCACATAGAAAGATGGGAGATCCAGACTCGAGACCTGACTCTACCTCAGGCTGAGTACGTCATTCACCTTCTCTGAGACTCCCTTTTCTCATCAGTCAAATTGAAAAGTTGTATGTATGTCTCATCTGGGAGGTCTCTCCCAGCTCTGTGACTCAGAAAATAAATATTTAACATATGAACTCATTATCACAGTATATCTGGGTTAAGGAACTCCATAATTTCCTTTAAAAAAAAAAAAAGAGTGGGATGCCTGGGTGGCTCAGTCAGTTAAGCGTCCGACTTCGGCTCAGGTTATGATCTCACAGTTCTTGGGTTCAGGCCCCGTGTTAGGCTCTGTGCTGACAGCTCAGAGCCTGGAGCCTGCTTGAGATTCTGTGTCTCACTCTCTCTCTCTGGTTCTCCTCTGGTCACGCTGTCTTTCTGTCTCACAAAAAGAAAAAAAAGGAAAAAAGATAAAAAAGAAAAAGAGCAATATACATGACATTTATAGTAACTACAACTTCTAAGTTTTGTTTCCCCATGAGAAAAATAAGGATCTGACTTTAAAAAAAGAAAAAAACCTATGCATTCAGAAAATAGTACTTAATTGTCTTTATATGTGACACCAACTCCATTGAGCATATTTTTGCTTCAACATATTTCTGCTAAATGAATGGATGAATAATGCCTTAGTGGGTGTTTGCCAAAAGTTCCAAGAATAATAATACATATTCACTACTAGGTTTGATTCTTTATAGAGAGCCAGCTCCGCTTTTTTTTCCCTCTCCCCAAATTGGATTTGAGTCACCCATATGATTCACACCTTTAAAAAAAACAGGTTGAACCTGAAATTGCCCCAGCAGGAAATGATCTAAGGAGCACAGTACAAGTGGAAGGGAGATGCCCCCTCCAGGGGGAAAAAAAAAAAAAAAAAAGATAGTTCTTTTCATTTGCTGGTTCCCGAGAGAAAATGTCAACAAGTAGCCTTATTGTCATCTCTCTGATTGCACTGCTTGAAACAGCAGAATCAAATGCGAAGTCCAGAGTAACTAAATCCCCAGCACCCACAGGTATGGCGGCCTCCCCACTCCACCCTGGATGAGTCATTCAACAGGAGGTAAGCACGGGAGGGTGGGGGTGATGAGCTGACCTTCTGTGGGCAGAATCGCACATACCGAGATTCCGGAGATCCAGACCACGTCTTGACCCACAAAGAAACTCCTGATCTCAGACAGGGAGATAGCAAGGGCAATGGCTAAGAGAACCAGTGGCTGGAGGTCAAGCTGATATGGGGCGAGAAGGCCTGCTGGCATCCATCACAGGGAGGAACACGATGTATGGGCGACGTTGAGGGGAGAAGCCTGATGTGAGGAAATCGATGCGTTTGCTTATTGTATGAAGTTCAGCGTTTGGAGAAATATCCCGAAAGGTGAGAAGATGGCTTCAGTTCCCTGCTTTCACTACTCTCTCTGCAGCCCAAACTTCCAGTAACATCTGGCAGCTACTTTGGCCATTTTCCTGTGAATGATGGCGTAGCCTTGTGTTTGGCCAGAAGTCTAAAAAATGATGCGAGGGAAGTAGACAAGACACACTGGGAGAGTATAACACTGTTAAACAGGAGCGGGGTGGTTCAGCCTTCGTCAAGCGCAAAGAAGTGGCCTGATACTCACCCTGTGATGTGGGCCAGAGAGGCCCCTCCCTGGATCCCATATTTCAGAGGGCTCACTCTCGCTTTTCTCTAGCTACGCCCTCCCTCCATGCCCCAAGGGATACACCAAACGGGCACCCATGCCCTGTCTTCTAGATCACACTCCAGGCACCCAAGACCCTGGACTTCCCTTATGACCTTAAGCCCTCTTATAGGGCCCGTACTGGTCTCTTCTCTGGGTCTGGCCCAAGAGCAGACAGAGGAGCTAGAAGACCCACCCCTAGCCCTGCAGGTGGCCGTGGCCAGCTATTGGGGAGGTGGCGAAGGGTGGATAGGGCTTTAAGTGCACGGCTAGGGGGCGCACAGGTGCCAGGTTCCACAAAGCCCTACAGTCCAGAATGGAGCTGGTGGCGGGAAGAGAAGAGGGCTGGCCTGGGAGTTGTGGGCATACAACGCTAAGTGGTCCAAGAATTCTAAATCTGCCCTTGCCTTCTGATCATGAAAGTACATTAATCTACATAGAAGAATAGAACACATTTTGTTTAGCAAGCTGTTAGCTTGGCCTATAACTTTTAGACCTGTGGCATATGGGCCTCTAGTTGTATTCTTTTCTGGGCCCTGAAAATGTTGGAAGTGGGGTGAGCGTAACATGTATTTCAGCCCAAGGTTGATTATTTACTGCTCTTATGATAACAAGAGTGGTATGAATTTGGCCACTAGTGAAGGGTTGGTTTTTTTTAATACATATCAATTTTTCAGTCTGTCAAAGAGATTGCTGTGTTCTATATCCTAGAATAATTTTTAACCTCATGTCAATAATTCTTGACAATACCGGAATTAGAGCCTATAGGTTTTAGGGCAAGGGAAAATTAATGTGTCAGGTTGGATTACGGTTTCAGTAAGTCACTCCAGGGACAGCTGCTCATTTTATTTAAATCTCTAAACACTTTTTCCTAAGAGTCGTTATAAAAGGAACTTGTGAAGTCTGAGTGCTTAGCAAATTAATGAAGTTTCTGTATTTTGATTTATTTTAGAAAGAGCCCTATCAAAATATTTAAACATCTTTAATTTAAAAAAAATGTTTAGTAGATCTACGTTGGACTGTCAGGCTCACGTGCCTTGCTGCCTTAGCAAATCATAAAAATACCAACTAGACACTGAAGTCTTGTTAAATGCATCCTGACACAGTACTGAATTCTGTTTCATAGTCTGTTTCTGATACTGTTTAAGGTGCTTAGTTGCCAGGAAACCTTGTTATTACAGTATCCTGCCTGTGCTCCCGTCCTAACAGCCATCTTGGGCAAAGGCTCCTTGTAAAATGCCAACAACCATGAACACAGACGTTTTGAAAGTCTTTGTAAAGAGGGCGTAGAATATATTTGACTTTTCTTAGCTCCATCATCATATTATCTGGGCTCCGTGCACTCTATTAATGATTTGAAACAAATATTAAATTCCATCGTCTTATTCGTTTGATCATACAAAGTACGGCGGTAAAAGAACATCCTAAAAAGGACACATGTTCACTCACTCTCCAGATGAGACCCTTTAAGTACAATTCCTTTCCAGTAACAAATACCCACAGCCCAATCCAAAGCCCTCAAAAGAAGGGGACAGACCCCCCTCACTTCTCCCCTCCCAGAGGACTGCACGTACCCCAGGTAAATCCTTTCCAACCCCCAGGTATTGCTTGGGCTGCTCCTCCTTGCCCTCAGGGGCCATGGTGCTTTCCTTCTCTGTGCCGTCTCTCCTGCCTGCTCAGTGCCTTGCCTCACCGGTGTGGTGGCAAGCTGCCGTTCACTTCCTGACTGATGGACCACGGTCACAGCCATCATGGCCAGCACACAGACACTCCCCTGGCAATGACATCTCTCCCCCTGACGCTGCCAGCCATCACTGATTCCACCGCCACTGCCTGTGCGTGCTCTCTCGCCATAGTAGTTATTTGGAGAAGCTGGCAAAGCAGAAACGTCTGGGCCCTAGACTCTCCGTTGCCCAATGCAGCTCCTTGGCATGACTTTCCCTGGAGAGGATGTGACAAGGCAGCTCTCTGGGCTTCTGCACAGATGGGCTGGACGCTTCCATTGACTTTCTCTGATCAGCAAGCCACATACCATCCTCTCCTTCAGGATGGGCTGGGTTTTTTTTTTTTTTCTAGCATCTTACAAGTCCCTTATCATCAGACTTGTCTGTATCTCCTTATTATACCTATCTTGCCAACTATTATGTTTCTAGCACTGGGTCCTGCCACATCATAAATACCCTATAAATGTTCCTTAAACTAAACTGAACCTGATAAGCTTAAAGGAAAAATGTACAGGCACCTTTCAAGACCACAGCGTGTGCCTCCCGACCTGACCCTCTTCCCCAGGCTTCACCCACCTTCCCAGCCCAGCCACCCCAAGTTATCAAAGCAAAACTTATCACCGAGGTCTTCGTGCTCAGCCTGCCAGGGCATATGCAGCTTCTTCTGGGAGGCCGGGTTGTATTTCATTCTTGGTGGCTGAGATTTTTTTTTTTTTATGTCTTTATTTTATTTTGAGAGACAGAGACAGAGCACAAGTAGAGGAGGGGCAGAGAGAGATACACAGAATTCAAAGCAAAGCTCCAGGCTCTGAGCAGTCAGCACAGAGCCCGATGCGGGGCTCAAACCCACGGACTGTGAGATCGTGACCTGAGCCAAAGCTCAGACGCTTAACCAACTGAGCCACCCAGGCGCCCCCGTGGCTGACATTTTAAAACAACTACTCTTAAGGGGTGACTAAGAGAGGAGAGGAAAGCATGTGTCTGTTTGGATCCCCAAGGGACACAGCGTCCCCTCCCTGCTGTAGACACCGGTCTCTCCATTGTAAGGGTTTCAGCCTTTAACCTACGGCCCCAGTGCATCTACTCACCTAATTTGGTTGGGTGGTAAAAACAGAACAAGGAGAGACAGGGAACTACAGAAATGGAACAGAAGAATAAGACCCGAAGAAGTATGCTTCCACACTCATTCTTAACTCTTATGCCAATAAAGACATAATTAACTAAACTATAACTTTATTATCCTCTGTTAGAAGGTAACTCCAACTTTCCTTCTGACATTTGCCATTTAGAGGTGATACTACTCAGAAAAATTCTTATCTGAGCGTAAGATGTGACTCTACCCCGCCAAGCCAGGCCCAGCCATCCCACCGCGCGAAGGAGACAGAGATCATTCCTTGTGTGAGGCCACAGCTGCCATTTGCAAAATCGTCATGACTGTTTATCAATTAGCCTCGTTGACAAAGCGCCTCCGTCCTTGCCTACACTGCTTAGACTCCAACAAGTTGCACCACTTCACAGATTTTGTTAAGAGGATACTTCAAGTTTTTCTTTTGTGATTCAACTTGATGGACTGTAGTTCACAAGATGGAAACTAACGATATTTTCTGAGGATTCATCTCAACATAATTCAGCATTGTGATGAAGCAAGAGAAAATGGATGAGATTCTATTGCTATAGACCGAAAGACAGTGACCGTCAGGTTGTAATTCAACTGATCGTTACAGATTATGTGGCTGGACTGATGCTAGGCGGTAAGAGTATAAAATCACAGACTGTAAGAAGACATGCACCTTAGTCTCCAGTGGCTATAGTTTAATGTGGGGGAAAGGTGAGTAAACCAGCAAGACAGCAAGTTGATCTGGCAAATGTTCTGCTAGAGCTATATTTGGGTAGAGAGGAATAGTTGCAGACAAAAAAAAAAGTGCATCCAATCAGATAGGGAGGTGGTAACAGGAAATACTTCCAGCATTAAAAAAATTTTTTAATGGGGGGCACCTGGGTGGCTCAGTCAGTTAAGTGTCTGACTTCAGCTCAGGTCATGATCTCACGGCTCGTGGGTTCGAGCCCTGATCTGGTTCTGTGCTGACAGCTCAGAGCCTGGAGTCTGCTTCGGACTCTGTGTCTCCCTCTCTCTGCCCCTCCCCAGCTCCTGTGTGCTCTCTCTCTCTCAAATGAATAAACATTAAAAAAAATTTTTTTAAAAGGGAATACCTCCAAGAGTCCTGCTCAAACTGAATCTTGAAGGCCAAGTATGATATGACAAAGTGAGGGAGGAAGGAGAGAGCAAGAGCGTTCTGGGCACAGACCCTCATACATGCCAAGGCAGAAGGGAGCGCCAGAAGCTTGGCACGTCTTCAGAATGGCAAACGTGGCTGGAGAAAGGGGCAGGTTGGGGGTGGTGGGAGGTGGGGCTAAAGACGCCTCTGAAACTGGACCATGAAGGACTAGGAGGTTAAGCTCAGCTTAAAGGATGGCAGATTGGATTAAGCTCTCCATTGTACTGTAAACACCAAAAAGGACAGAGAACATGACCTCCTTGCACACTTCTGTGTCCTCAGTGCCTGGTGCATGTGTGTTGAATAATTAGATTAATTAAGTAAGCCCTATCACTGGGAAGGGAACATACTCTGATCAAGGACAAGAGCAACTTTTGTTTATAGCAGCATATAGTTACTGAGGAATGAAGAAAAATAATTTAAAATACAAAAAATACGTTAAACAAGTTTTTTCCTTTCTTAAACAATGAACAAAATTGATAAACCTTTAGCCAGACACACCACGAAAAAAAGAGAGAATGCAAATAAATAAAGTGAGAAATAAAAGAAGGGACATTAAAATGATACCACAGAAACACAAAGCATCATAAGAGACTCCTATCAGACAATTATATGCCAAAACATTGTGTGACCTAGGAGAAGTGGATAAATTTTTAGAAATATACGATCTTTCAAGACTAAATGATGAAGAAGTAGAAAATCTGAAGAGACAAGAATTAGTAAGGACATTGAATCAGTAAACAAAAAAAACCTCCCAATAAACAAAAGTCTAGGACCAAATGCCTTCACTTGTAAATTCTACCAAACGTTTAAGAAGGATGAAACCCAACCTTTCTCAAACTCTTTCCAAAAACTGAAGAAGACAGAACCCTTCAGAACCCATTTACAAGGCCAACATTATGACCTTAGCTAGTCAATCAGGAAAATTTTTTTTTAATGTTTATTTATTTCTGAGACAGAGAGAGACAGAGCATGAGCAGGGGAGGGGAAGAGAGAGAAGGAGCCACAGAACCGGAAGCAGGCTCCAGGCTCTGAGCTGTCAGCACAGAGCCCAATGCGGGGCTTGAACTCCTGAACTGTGAGATCATGACCTGAGCTGAAGTCGGATACTTAACTGCCTGAGCCAGCCAGGCGCCCCAATCAGGAAATGTTTCTTTCCACCAGCGCCAATGAGTCTGTCACCTGCACCCCCTCCATCCCCCCACCCCCCAAAAAAGATGAGGTCATCTGCATGATAAGACACCTTGCTTTTCATCTAGCAAACAGCCTTCTCTGGAACAATCCTTTTTGTACTGGTGTCCTTCTTGCCCCCATGCCCTGTCTATAAGGATCTTCCATGGTGTACAATTCCTCGGGGTCCCTCTCTACTTGCTAGATGGGGTGCTGCCTGATTCAGGAATCATTTAATAAAGCCCATTAGATCATCAAACTTACATATTTGAATTTTATTATTTAACAGATTTAGTGGCAGTGACGGCATTGGAAGCAAACTTGCAGCAGCATTTGGGGACAACGAGAGAGACAAGTATGTTACCTGCAAACTCTGAGTGAACTGTCTTTCTCACACTTTCTGGGGGCTAGGCCTACGCTCCTCTCAATCTGATTTCTCCTTTGTTTGCGTTTGAGCTCCCAATCTCATTGGTTCTCCTTTACAGAGCTGGTCAGCATAAGCCTCGGCAAAGTCCCATGGGAATTGGCAGCAGTGCACACAGGCTCTACTTGGGTCAGGATGCAGTGCTAATATATTAAGGTGCATGCCTTTCTGTCTTGTTTTTGTTTCTTTGTTTAAAAAAAATTTTTTTTGTTAAAGTGTATTTTTGAGAAACTGAGAGACAGAGCACAGTGGGGAGGGCAGAGAGCGAGGGAGACAGAATCTGAAGCAGGCTCCAGGCTCTGAGCTGTCAGCACAGAACCAGATCAGGGCTCGAACCCACGAGCCATGAGATCATGACCTGAGCTGAAGTCAGACGCTTAACCAACCAAGCCAACCAGGCGCCCCATTGTTTCTTTGTTTTTTTTTTTTAAGGAGGTTTCATGCCCAGTGTGGAGCCCAATGCAGGGCTTGAACTCACGACGCTGAGACCAAGACCTGAGCTGAGATCAAGAGTTGGACACCCAACGGACTGAGCCAGCCAAGTGCCCCCTGTGTGTCTTGTTTTGTGTAAATAACAGGCTATTGCTAGCAGGATCTCAGAAGCCAAAAAGCACAAAATCGGTGGGCACGGGTCAAGCTTTTAAAGGCTCTTGAAGAGCTCTCCACCTCAAGAAGATGCCTTTGATAGGATAAATTGGTCGCACACCAGCTTAGAGTGATACTCGGTCCCCTGCCAACCTCAAGAAAACTTCTTTACAAGGTACACGTAAAACATGCACATCCCCGACCACAAGGCACATCCCTTTAAGGTGACTAGTTGAACTTCAAGAAACCCAAAGCAGTAGCAAATGGGATCTTTAACTTCTGAAGCGTCAGCATACTGCTTACCAACACACCTGCTTGTTTTATGTCTACGATCCAAAATCCCAGAAGTTAAATATATCTAACAATAGAAAAGAATTATTAAAAATAACCTAGAATTACAGTGGCCATTATAGGGAATGTTCCAATTAGACAAGATTGTTCATTTAAGAAGTGCACTTGAAAGTGAAGGCTTTTAAATTAAATAAACAGAATGAGATGCCTACTTTAATTGGTATGCGGAAGCCCCCGGAAAGCTTCAAGATTCCAAAATAGTCTCATCGAAAGATTCATAACAAAAGGCTAATGAAAGAATTAAAACATAAAAGGTACCTAAGACAGAAAGCTCTAAGACTGCTGAGTCCCCACTGCCCCCCTCCATCCTTCTCGCCCAAGTACTCAGTCTGCTTTCTGTCTGAAATGCCTTTCCACTTGGAAGAGACAGTCAACCTTTTAAAACAAAATCACCTGAGGTTACAGGTGATCCTCCTCAGATGTCTTTCCCTCCTTGGTCAAAAACTAAGGACCATAGTTAATTTCTTAAACCTAAGGAGAATCCTCAAAAGTTTCTTTAAAGATAGATTACCACCCGAGCCCAAATGAGAAAGAGAAATAAAAATTCACGTTATTGCTGGGGCGTCTGGATGGTTCTGTTGGTGAAGCGTCTGGCTTTTGATTTCAGCTCAGGTCATGATCTCAGGGTTCACAGAATCAAGCCCAGTATCGGGCTCTGTACTGACAATGTGGAGCCTGCTTGGGATTCTCTCTCCCCCCTCTCTCTCTCTCTCTCTCTGCCACTCACTCACTCTCTCAGAATAAATAAATAAACTTTAAAATAATTCACATTATTCCTTCCTTTCCAAATTAAGACCCACTGGTTATTGATCTTTTACTCCTGGGAATAGCTATTTCCTTCTTGCTCATCTTGTTTTACATTCTGAGAAAATGACTTGGCTTTCTGCCCACCTTGGTTCTTTCTTTGACGCTCTTTGGAAATGCCTCTAGATCTCACAAAAATAGTATCTTTTACACCCGCTTTGAGGAAGCCTCGTGGGCCCATGAGGTTGTTATGTACTGCCAGAAATCTTGACTGTTCGTCCCAGCTAAAACCTAACAAGATATTTTCAAAAGGTTTCAAAACTCTGTAATCAAAAATCTGGTCAAATTAAAAGCCAGTATTCAGAGCCTGTGTAAGAACAGGAGTCTGAACCAAACAGACGCCATGACAGGCTGTAAGTTTCCCCTTTGAACTAGAAGGCCTAAGTTTCAGTTTCCCCAAAACTATCAGGCAGTTACACATTGCCTAGAGCAGGAGAGACCACCTTGCGGTATCCAATCAGGAAACGCCAGCTACCTCTCCCCACATTCCTTAGGTGAGGCCTGCAGATAGGAACTTTAGATAGGACCCTGTTACCTAATGTTAAAGTTAACTCGTTAGTCCCGAACAAGACCCTGGGCTCGCTCTGTAATTGGTTAATTTCAAAACCACTCTAAATATTGTGACTGGGTCCCACCAAAAGTAACGAACGCTCTGAGCAATGCGTATGGTTAAAGTTGCTGCCAATACTGTTGTACCATTATGATTGGATCACTGTACCTATGTTACAATTTCTTGTAACTCCCCCTTCCCAAACCCCATATAAACCCTACTCAGCTCTTGTTCGGGGCTCTCAGCACGGATCCACTGTGTTGGTGAAGTCTGTGAGCCCGAGCTTAGAAGCCCGCAATAAAGCCCTTTGCCTTTGTATGCGTGCCTCGGTCTCCCTAGTGGTCTCTGGTCGTTGAGGATACTGCGTTTTGGGCATTACACCTAATTAAAAAAAAAATTTAGGCCTTCTCCCCTAAACTAATGTACCCAGAAAAAAAAAACAACTTTCTCATAGGAAGACGGATGTATGAGTCATTTGATATGTTTCAGGCAAAGGCCCAATTTTTTGAGAAACTTAAAACAGCCATCCATGTTTTACAAATCTAGTCTTAACAGGATCAGAGGTGTAGTTACAAAAATAACTCAAAGACCAATCCTCTTTACCAATTCCAAAACCTCCCTTATTTATCTCGAAAAGCTTATAAATATCGTAAAAGTTCTATCCTTAAGAGAACAAAAATCCTTCTAGAAATTGCTTGCATTTTTTCCCTGTGCCTTTACAATGTAAATTTTTGGCATTTTGCTTGCTCTTCTACAGGAATTCTTTATCTAACCCATCTCTTTAAAATTCAAATTCCAGGGAGGTAAATCATATCACGTAAAACAGAGGGGAAAGGCTGTTTAAAACTTGACATGCCAAGAAAAAAATACAAATCTTAAGTGTGTTCTCCACATTTAAAAAAAACAAAGCATTAGCCATCTAGATCAATAACCTTAAATTATTCCATCTACCACAAAAACAAACTCAGATTTGACTTTCACAACTAGTAAACTGTATACCTATTTCATGACAGCAATTTTAAAAATAGAAGCTATAAGGGCCATCTGGCTGGCTTAGTTGGTAAAGTAGGCAACTCTTTGGTTGTAAGTTCAAGTCCTTTGTTGGGTGCAGGGACTACTTTATGAAATCTTTTATTTTTTTATTTTTTTATGTGTCTATTTTATTTTGAGAGACAGAGACAGAGAGTGAGCAGGGAAGGGGCAGAGAGAGAGGGAGATATAGAATCCAAAGCAGGCTCCAGGCTCTGAGCTGTCAACACAGAGCCCGACGTAGGGCTTAAACCCACAGACTGTGAGATCATGACCTGAGCCAAAGTCAGATGCCCCTAAAAATATAATCTTTTAATGAACAAACAAAACAAACAAAATGGAAGCTATAAATTCTGTATCTATCTGTATGTATATGTCTATGTGTTGTAAATGTGTTTTTACCCCTGGATGGCATTGCTAAAATTAATTTGAAAAGGCATTTTATTTAGTTGTTTTGAAGGCAAATGCTTGTAAGGAATGGGCATTCTAAAACTCAAAAAGACAAAAACTAACCCAAATGCTTTTCAAGTTCATGTGATCTGGAAAAAAATGCTAGTTTGAGATTGATGGTTTAATTAAAATGTTGGGGGGGAGAATTTCATCTGCTCTTCAAGGATCTTCTAGCTGAACTTAGAATCAAATTGACATGAGACAGATTTACAGAAGAAAATAAAAATTAATAGTGTATGTACAGGAAATCCACACAGACATGGGTGTTCTGGAAACAGGCAACAAGGCTTATATGAGCTAAAGAGAGGACTAGGGGTCTGAGGATACAAACAGGAGAAAGACCACTAGCAGGAAGGTGAAAGGAGGTGTTTGGAGAACAAAGGTTTGGAAAACAAACTTATGCAGATAAGTTTCTTACATAAAGAAGAATCTTTATTAATAGCTCTCTTCTTAGGAAATCAGGTAGTTAAAGAGGAGGTAAGAACTTCTCCTGAACTTATGGGTTTTGACTGCATTTAACTCAAAGTAATCTTCATGCCAATGTGGTCCATCTTGGGGCTGCCTGCCTTTGGCCCTTACAAAAATAAATATGTCTTTAGAGTTATTGACACTGAATATAAAACTTTTATTCTATTTGCGTTTACTAGCCAAATAAGTTTGTTATCTCTTACAAGATTTACCAACAAAAAAATAATAGCTTAGAATAATGACTGACTTTGTTTAATGTTACTAAAGTTTTTCTAAGTAATCTAATAATTATTATTAAAAAGAAGTACATTAAAAAAAGTTTTGGGTAAATTTTCCAAATTGTGTAGCGGCCAAGGGCAGATCACCCCAAGATGGACCACTTTGGCATGAACAATATTTTGAGTTAAAAGCAGTCAAAACCCATAAGATTCAGGAAGAGCTCTTTATCTCCACCATTAACTGCCTGCCTGTGCCAGAAAAAGAGCTATTCAGTGATTTCTTCTTCAAGAAACTTACCTGCAGAGCAGGCAACCTTTGTTTTCCAAATACCTTTCACTTTCCTGCTCAGGGTCTTCCTCGCCTTTGTATCCCCAGACTCCTACTCCTCTCTTTGGTTCAAGATGTCCTATTAGCCTCATGTTGCCTGACTTTAATATTTCATGTCTATGTAGAGTCTTCACAAGAAGGAAACTACATTTGGTTTTCTCCTCTAAATCTGTCTCATGTCAATTTGATTCTGAGTACAGCTAGAAGGACCTTAAATGGAAGATAAAATTTCTTCCTCCCCAACACTAGTTTTCCTAAATCTTTTTGATGACTTAAAACTTACAAGCTGGGCTCCAGCAAGTCCAGGGGTCCCTGAAAGGATGGATGGTGTCGGCAAAAGAGAGTGAGAGAGCCTCGGCTTCTTTCTGATCATCAGGCAGGCATCAATGTCCTGTCGGTTTTTGTGTCTTTATGTATAGGTCAAGTGTTAACATGATATCAAAAAAGTGGAATTTTTAATGCAAATAATTCTCAGTCATAAGATGCTTTGAAAAGTGTAGAGAAATAGGTTTTACAGAGGCAGTTTTGCAGACCTACTATAATTACAGTGAGGTAGTTAATTTTTATAAATAATAGGATTAACAGGATATTCTGTGAAAAGCAGATAATATACACTTTTGTTTAAACAGGTAGTAAACCTTACAGCTAAGAAGATAGCAGGATAGCAAACACATTTGTTTATGTCAATAACACAAAGATTCGGGCATAGGTTAGGAGTCATTCCGTCTGGCTCACCAAAGGAAGAATGTATTCACACTGGTTACTAAGTTGCTTGTGTCAACCTTGTTATTTGATGTTGAAGGTGTGAGCACCATAGGGGCCGCAGATGTGACGGCCTTTGTATATGAGTTTAAGTGTTAACTACTCTTATCCATCCTCATAACAGGTATCAGTGTAAGGGAAGGTATTTGTGGCACCAATTAGCCAAGGAATGTGCCGTAACTTATGTCCGGCTCTTGTTGTTTCACATCTCTAAGTTAGGCTCCTTTCCTCCGGCCAAGAGTTAATAGTAACACTTGTGTTCTTAACCCCCTTTGTTGTCTATGGAGTTCGTAAGGCTCATTAGAAGAAACTTTCAACAAACATCTGCAGTGCTTTGTCTAAATTCTCCTTTGTAGAGGTGGGAATAGGTTCTTCTCCTGAGGTAACTGTGTGGGGAATATCGGTCTGATTTGCAACACTGTGAGGCCTAATCAATAACAGCATTTCCATTTCCATATGAGCCAATAGCAGAAGGAGATACCAGTTTTGCTTCATGGCAGGAGCTGTGCAAATGCTTGCCATTTCCTTGCCGTGACTATGTCATCCAGCAAGGCTGACGCGGCTCCCAGCATTTCACTAAGTTAAATAATGAGTTGAGTCAAATTCATTAAATATCTAAATCATTTCCAAATAAGACAAAACACTAGGACACTAATTACTAAATATAGTTTTATCTATTTTGGCTTCTTATTACAGAGAAATTATGACTGTTTGGATATGCTAATGTTACATTAAAATAAATTTAAAAGAATATGCTTCTAAATATTTTTAAATGCATTCTTAAATTTGCAATTTAAAAAAAATGTTGGTATGATAGTTCACGATTGCTTAGTTTTCACCAAATCAAGATTATTAAGGGTTAAAAATTCTAATAATACGTAATTAAAACTACTAAAAGTAGTTAAGAGAAACATCTCCATATGCCAGGAAAATGAAATATGATATATATATATAGAATAATAGTAATAATAATGTTGCCTTAAAGTAAAGCTGGTTTAAAGCGAAAACAGAGCACCTGGGTGATTCAGTCAGTTGGGCATCCAACTCTTGATTTTGGTTCAGGTCATGAGCCCAAGGTCATGGGTCATCTGGTTTCTCACCATTAAGCATAATGCTAGCTGGGGGAACCTGGATGGCTCAGTTGGCTAGGGATCGGACTTTGGCTCAGGTCATGATCTCATAGTTCGTGGGATGGAGCCCCACATTGTGCTCTACCCTGACAGCATGGAGCCTGCTTGGGATTCTCTTTACCTCTTACTCTCTCTCTGCCCTTTCACCTATTCATGCCCTCTCTCTTTAAAAAAAAAAAAAACAAAAGTGAAAACAGAGGACAAGATCAGAATATAGAAAAAAAATCAGAGATTTATTTTAAAATGTTTTAAATTTTATTGTTTGGTCAAGCTGGCTAAGATTAAAGTAAGTTTTTTTTAATGTTTTTTTTTTAATTTATTTTTGAGAGACTGAGAGAGAAAGTACAAGCAGGGGAGGGTCAGAGAGAGAGGGAGACAGAGAGTCTGAAGACAGCCTCCAGGCTCTGAGCTGTCAGCACAGAGCCCAATGCGGGGCTCGAACCCAGGAACCACAAGATCATGACCTGAGCGAAGTCGGACGCTTAACCAACTGAGCTACCCAGGTGCCCCTAAAGTAAGTTTTAATATCCAAATTAAGCTAGTGCAAAGGTTAGCTAGGATGCAACTGGAAGTTACTCAAATCAGAGAGCTGAAAATTATTATCAGAAGGGAGGAGGAGGAAGAAACAAAGGCAGGAAAGAAGGTGCTTTGTTTTGCAAAACCATCATTTCCCACCTGGAAGATGCCCAGTGAGGTTGTTTCATCTGCTCGCCTGTTGTGTCTTGCCGGGTAGTCCCTTACGGGAGCCGATTGGAGCGCCTTTGGAGCTGAGGATCCGTGCAGAAGCCCCCGAGTTACCCGGAAGTTACTTTAGCTCATTATAATACTAAGTTCTCCTGCCATTTTTTGAACATGCGATGTATGCGCTCGCATGTTGACATGCAGGCATGTGCAACTGAACCCAAGTGCCTAAGTAATAGAATATGTGTAAGTTCTTTAATGTATATGCGCGCTCCCCAGCCCTGCTGCACCGAATAAAAGCTTGTGTACTAACTTCGTGGCGAGACAGTGCCTTGAGAGCTACCCCTGTCTTCCTTCTTGTAATCAGTAAAACAACGTTCTTTGCTTCCAACATTTCCTTGGGTTGTGTTCAATTTAAAGCACCCTAAGCGCAAACTCCTTGAGTTCAGTTGACAAAATTAAAATCTGGTCTTCTCTTTGTTAAAAGGACAAAGTTTTCGTGGAATCTTGGTCTGCTTTTAATAAGGTTGTGTAAGTATCTTTACCTTTTAAATATTAATTTTTACAATGATCTATGATTCTATTTAGATAAGTGATTTAAAACCTTTTCTGATATTTTTGACGAACTTCCCAAAATCAAATCCTAAAAAAAAGTCTTTTGAACCTGGAATATTCCAAAAGATTTGTTAAACTAATTAGGCATATTTGATATGTAAATTACATTGAATATGTTATCAATGAAATAATACTAAGCCTTTAAAGTTTTTTTTAATTTTTAAAAATGTTTACTTATTTTGAGAGAGAGAGAGCGTACACGTGAGCAGGGGAAGGGCAGAGAGAGAGGGAGAAAGACAATCCTAAAAAGATTCTGGGCTGTCAGTCGGGGAGCCCACAGTGAGAGCATGACCTGAGCTGAAATTAAGAGTCAGACACTTAACCGACTGAGCCACCTAGGCACCCGTCTATTAAACTTGTTTTCAGGGGAGAAAAATAATATAGACAAATAATGGTCGTAAATTCAATAAACATCAGAGCCATGAGAAGCCCAAGATGATCACGTGGTTCTTTTTGGCTCCCTGACAAAGCTCATTCATTGGTTTTGGTATTCCTTCACTCACCAGAGTGCACTTAAGATGACTCAAATTATGAATAGACATTTGTGTAGAGACTGCTTCAAAAATGTTAACACCTGCAACTGAACTTAATTAAACTGCCACTTACTATGAGTTATTAATATGTCCCTGTTATTGTATATGCGTTTTCTGGGTGGGCTAAAGCCTTTCCTTGCCATTAGGAAAGCTGATGTCCTCAAGTAAAAAAAAAAAAAAGTTAAAAAATATTATTTCCCATTGGGATGTGCTCTCTAATATCTCCAGTGATTGAAAGACCACACCCACTTCACTGGATAAATCATGAGTCTTAACCAAAACCTTGCAAAATTCTTGTAATTCTACAGGTACAACCTTCTACTGATCCTTTCTTGTCCCTTGTTAGCATGATGAGATACTATAGGTCTCTAAGGTTTAATGCCCAAGGTTGTCACCAACACATTAAAGAAGTCTTCCTGGATCCTAATTCAAAGGAACCTGTCTGTCAGTCACAGTCTAGAGCATGGTGACAGGTATTCAAAACCATCATCAGAGGTGGCACTAAAAGGAAGCTTACCACGTGCATCCTACCACTGACACGCTGCAAAACTGAGAGATGCTGGAGGCTTCCACATTTAATCAACAGGGGAGAGAAGTGACTGCCATCGAGGTTGCCCACTTCTGTCAAGATACCAGATCAAGACGTCCTACTTTTCTGTTTAATTTTTTATGTTTATTTATTTTTAAGAGAGACAGAGACAAGGCAGAGACAGAGTGTGAGTGGGGGAGAGGCAAAGAGAGAGGGAGACACAGAGTCTGAAGCAGGTTCCAGGCTCTGAGCTGTCAGCACACAGCCCATTGTGGGGCTCAAACCCACGAACTGTGAGATCATGACCTGAGCTGAAGTCAGACATGTAACTGACTAAGCCACCCGGGCGCCCCAAGACTTTATACTTTAACTCAACGTAAAACCCTTTCTCCTTCTTTTCCTTTCCTTTACTCTGACATTGGCCTAAAAGGATGGCTCCCTTTTGGGCCACTGCTAAGCAGAGATAACCTCTTTTATTTTAGGCTAGGGAAAAATCTATTTGTCTCTTAACCTTTCACAAGCAAAATAAGATATCATATTGGTCACTCCCTAGAATGCACACTATTGAGTTAAAAAGGACGCTCCTTTCGGCAGGTCCCTGTTTCCCTGGTTAGAGATAAATATAAAATTATGATCAAAAACTCCCTAATTCTTAAAATCATTACAAACTAAAGCAATAGTGGCCCAACAGAAGTCTTTAGGCTCTCTGGCCAAAGTTGTCCTTGGTAATAGAGTATCTATTTTTCAAAAATTTTCAAATGTTTTTAATGTTTATTTATTTTTGAGAGAGAGATAGAGTGCAAGTGGGAGAGAGGCAGAGAGAGAGGGAGACAGAATCCAAAGCAGGCTCCAGGCTCTGAGCTGTCAGCACAGAGTCCAATGCGGAGCTTGAAACCACGAACCATGAGATCATGACTTGAGCCCCAGTCATTTGCTTAAACGACTGAGCCACTCAGGCGCCCCTGGATTATCTTTGAACTGAGCAAGGAGATTTCTCTTCCATGTCTGACACCACGTGCTGTGCCCAGAGTAGAGCTTCTGGGGAAGTTCAAATTCAGTTACATAAGAACAAGCCACTTGGTTATAAAAAGTGATTCCTCCCATGGGGCCTTTCTTTGACTTATTTGATTTTTAAAGGCTTAAGTATTGGGGACCGTGGCTCTAACGTGCACTCCAAATATCTGGAATTATCCTGCTTAAAGGAATCATAATCTCCCCGGTGCATCGTATTTTCTCGAAAGCTTTAAATGCATGTTTTGCAGTGACTAACCACCAAGCAAGTGATCTCCCTAAGACTAGAACATCAAAAGAATTTAAAAAATAATAATAATAATAATAACCAACTTCAAGAATGTGAGCCAGAAGCCATGACCTATGACCACCACAGACGCTAAGTAAAAACCTACAGATGCCTCAGAAAGGAACAAGGAAAACTGAACTGGAGTGGCAGCTGAGGGTGGTCCCAATGCCTGAAAATTCGGTCACATCTCTCGGTAAAGCTGATCAAAAGGAGGGAATGTGAAAGAAAGAAAGAAAGAAAGAAAGAAAGGAAGGAAGGAAGGAAGGAAGGAAGGAAGAAAGAAAGAAAGAAGGAAAGAAAGAGAAAGGAAGGAAGGAAGGAAAGAAGGAAGGAAGGAAGGAAAGGAAACTGTGGGTCAAATTCGTGTCACCTAGACCAGTCCCGAACTTGGACTTAACACCCAAAGTAACTGCAGTTTCAAACCCCTCCCCCTCCCTCTGCCCCAGAAATGTGGCCTTAACGGGTCAGGCAGTACACTTGTCTCTCCATCAGCACCAATGAGTCTGTCACCTGGGTCCTCTCCATACCCCAGAGAAGGACAAGGTCGTCGGGATGATACGATACCTTGCTTTTCCCCCAGCAAACAGCCTTCTCCGGAACAACCCTTTTCCTACACTAATAACTTCCTTCCTCCCACGCCCTGTCTGTAAGAAATTTCCATTGTTTACAACTCCTTGGGGTCCCTCTCTACTTGCTAGATGGGGTGCCGCTCGATTCATGAATTATGTAATAAAGCCAATTAGATCCTCACATTTACTTGTTTGAATTTTGTTATTTAGCAGCAGTTAGTCAAGAAAAGAAATAAAAGACATCAGAATTGGAAAGAAAGAAGGAAAACTGTCTCTATTTGTAGATGACAAAATATTTTATAGAGAAAACACTAAAGATTCCATCAAAAAACTGTTAGGACTAATATATGAACTCAGTAAAGTCGCAGGAAACAAAATTAACATACAAAAAAATCAGTTACATTTCTATACACTAACAATGAACTATCAGAAAGAGAAATTAAGAAAAAATGGGGTACCTGGGTGGCTCAGTCAATTGAGCATCTGACTTCAGCTCAGGTCATGATCTCACGGTTCATGGGTTTGAGCCCCGTGTTGGGCTCTGTGCTGACAGCTAGCTCAGAGCCTGGAGCCTGCTTCAGATTCTGTACCTCCCTCTCTCTCTGACCCTGCCCTGCTTGCACTGTCTCTCTCTGTCTCTCAAAAATAAAATTTAAAAAAATTTTTAACCATAAAAAAAAGAACCCAACAGAGATTCTAGAAAAGATTAATCACTGACAAGGGAAACTCAGTGGATACTTAAACAGTAGATAAAGTATAGACAAGAAAGACAGTTAATGAGATGAAGAAACTGCCCATGATTTAGTACAGAGTAAAAGGCAGTTGAGAAACAGGAAAGAAAGGTTAAGAGACGTGTCTTTTAGACATAATCTCTTTAGAGCACCTGCAATGCGTGCAACAAGGGTTCTACAGAGAAGAGGAGAAATGACAGGCTTGTCTTGAAGACATAGTTGCTAAAAATTTCCTTTAATGACAACAGGTATACATTCTTAAATTTGGAGGTGGGGGGATGACCCATGGACACAGTGTTGTACGACTTTAGAAAATCAACGATAGGAAACATCTAAAAAGCACTCATTGCCAGAGGAAATGCAAACCGGTACAACTACTTTAGGAAATAGTTTGGCATCTTCTTATAGAGTTAAATACACACTCACCATGAGACCAGCAACCCCGTTCCCAGCTATTTATTCGAGAGAAATTAAGATGGATATCTACAAATGCCCTATAGGTAAATCTGTAGAGCAGCGTTATAAAAATCACCAAACTGGAAATAGTCCAAAATGTCCTTCAACAAGTGAACAGATAATTTGTGGTACAGCCACAAGAAATACTATGTAACAGTTAAAAGGAACAATTTAAAAATACAACAACATCAGGGTGCCTGGGTAGCTCTGTCAGTTAAATGTCCAACTTCAGCTCAGGTCATGATCCCGTGGTTCATGGGTTAGGCCTCCATGTCGGGCTCTGTGCCCACAGCTCAGGGGCTGGAGCCTGCTTCCGAGTCTGTGTCTCCCTCTCTCTCTGCCCCTTCCCTGCTCACATTCTCTCTCTCTCTCTCTCAAAAATAAATAAATGTTAAAAAATATATATATACAGCAACATGGATATATCTTAAAACATTGTGCTAAATGAAAGAAACCAGACTGAAAAACTACACACAGTAGGATTCCATTTATATGATATCCGGTAAAGAGGGACAGATCAGTGTTTGCAGGGAATGTGAGTGAGGGGAAGAAATTTAATTACAAAGGGGACTAAGGAATTCTTGGGGATGATGAAACATTCTACAAAGAGACTGTGGTGATGGCTGATGAATTATGCATATTTGCCAAAATTCATAGAACTTTAGTTTTTTAAATTCTTTTTAATGCTTATTTATTTTTGAGAGACAGAGTGAGACAGAGCATGAGTGGGGGTGGGGGGGCACAGAGAGAGAGACAGAGAGGGAGACACAGAATCCGAAGCAGGCTCCAGGCTCTGAGCTATGCGCACAGAGCCCAATGCTGGGCTTGAACCCATGAACTGTAAGATCATGACCTGAGCTGAAATCAAGTGTCAGATGCTTAACTGTCTGAGCCATCCAGGCACGCTACCTAAATTTATAGAACTTTAAATATAAAAAGGGTTTTATTGCATATTATATTATATTATATTAATATATAATATATATTATATTGACTTTATATTTTTTAATGTTTATAGGAGGTGGGGAAAACATCCAGAGATAAAAGACATATCACTGTAAAGGAATTAAAATTATACTGATGGCAGACTTCTTAACAACAGGAAAATCCAGAAGACAGTGGGGAAAAATGCTGAGAGAAAATAATTGTCAACTTGGAATTAGGTATTACCCCCTAATAAATATGTTTCACGACTGAAGGTAAAATAACTTTCAGATTTAGAAAGTACTAGAAGATGTGAGATACACACACACACACACACACACACACACACACACACACTGGAATATTACTTGGCGATCAAAAGGAATGAAATCTTGCCATTTGCAACCATGTGGATGGAACTATAGGGTATTAATCTAAGCAAAAGCAGTTAGTCAGAGAAAGATAAGCATCATATGATTTCAGTCATAAGTGGAATTTAAGAAACAAAACAGATGAACATGAAGAGGGGAAGGAAAACTAAGATAAAAAAGAGCAAAGGAGATTCTTAAATACAGAGAACAAACCGAGGGTTGCAGGGGGAGGGGGTGGGGGGGTGGGCTAAATGGATGCTGGGCACTGAGGCGGGGACGTGTTGGGAAGAGCACTGGGTGTTACACTAAGTGATGAATCACGAAATTCTACTCCGGAAATCATTATTACACTATATGTTCACTAAGTCGGATTTAAATAAAATTTAAAATTTTTAAATATTAAAATAAATAAATAAAAATAAATAAAAATAAAAAGTACTTGAAGGAACTGAGAGATACATATGAGCAAGTCCGCAGACCCCCACCCCCAGCCAGCAAAATTAGATCGTTTTTTTTAACTAATCATCTAAAATCTCTAGAAATGGACCCAAGGAGGTATAACAAATTTAAAAAAAAACACCATATACTCAAGAAAGCTACTAGAATTCAGAAAGAACCGTGAGAGTCTACGATCCGAACACAGACCCCTTACCCTATCCCAGCTCCGCAGGTGGGAACTCCACTCCAGACCGGAGCCACCAAGGAGCTCACTCTTGGCCCAGCCCTCCCCCTTACCCTCCCCGACCAGAGGGCTGCTCTCCCAGGGGAAGAGGTCAGCACGTCACATGCTGCCCCCAACTATGTGTCACTGAGGCAACGTTTAGACAAGAACCGCTGAGAAGTGAGCGCTCTGTCTTCGTCTACACAAGCCCCATTTGTGGGTGGAGGCACCACTCTGGGTGCAGAGCAGCTGAGAACACTGATGGCCCTTGACTCGGCCCTTAAGACAGCAATTCCATGCCGGGACAGGCTAACACCACTTGCGGCTACTGTCCCCCTCCACCCCCAAATGGGCGTGTCACTCAGAGAGAAGTGTGCCATCGCCCCGACACTTTGATGCAGAGCCAGGCTCAGAGATTTGCAGAGAAGCAGGCCATCAAACAGACAGCTCTTCATCTCTTCCGGAAGGTGCTGACTCATGAGGTTTGGGGGTGCCGGTGGAGGTGGTGCCGAGCCAACGACCAAGAAAGAATTCCTGAAGACCTCTTTGGTGCAAAAAGGGGGTTTTATTAAGGCACAGGGACAGGACCCGTGGGCAGAAAGAGCTGCACTGGGGTTGTAAAGAGTGACTAGTTATATACCATGGAGTTGGGGAGACAGAGTCCAGGGGAGGCCTCCAGAGGGGCTCTGATAGGCTAAAGAGGACTCCTGAGATGTCTGAGGCCTTGCTATGGTCAAGCTAAGGTGGTTTTCCCTCTAGCAAAGCACTAACATTCAGACAGCAGGGAGAAACTGGAGAACCATTTTACTGTCAGCCTCAAGAATCTGTCAATGAGCTGCAGCTTCTGAGGAAATGTAATTTGACCTGCCATTTTCTTCTTGCCTTTGTTCCCAACATCACTCTGGAGGGTGATGTTGGGGCCCCAGGAAATTGAGTCAACAGGCTTCTGGAGATCAGGCTATTGACAAGATTGCCTGTTTCTTGTAATTTACTAAGATATTTATAAACTGATGGAGACTCACTCCTATATGCCTGGGATCTCCATCAGTTAATCATTTGTTTTCTTTCTTTTCCTTGGTTTTGGGCAGCCCGCAGTGGCTGAAAAATACCACACACCCCAGGGGTAGGAGTGGTGCTGGCTTGTACTTTGTCCTAAGCCTGCCTTGTGCTCGTCATGGAAATGATTAGAACTAATAAATGAATTAAGTAAAGTTACAGGACACAAAATTAATATACAGAAATTGATTGTTTCTACACCAATCATGAGCTATCAGAAAGAGAAATGAAATGGGGCACCTGGGTGGCTCAGTCAGTTAAGCGTCTGACTCTTGATTTTGGCTCAGGTCATGATCTAAAGGTTTGTGAATTCAAGCCCTGCATCAGGCTTCTTGCTGCTGGGGTGGAGCCTGCTTAGTCTTCTCTCTTCTCTCTCTCTCTGTCTTTCCTCTCTAACTCTCGCTATTTCTCAAAATAAATAAACGTAAAAAAAGATGATCAATAGATAAAGAAGATACACACACACACACACACACACACACACAGTGGAAGATTACTCAGCCATAATATAGAATGAAATCTTGCCATTTGCAACAACATGGATGTACCTAGAGGGTATTCTGCTAAGTGAAATAAGTCAGGCAGAGAAAGACAAATATTATATACAGGATCTAAAACACAAAACCAACAAACTAAACAAAACAGAAATAGAGGCATAGATACAGGAAACAGACCTGTGACTATCAGAGTGGGAAGGTGTTAGGGGAATGGTGTTAAGAGGTACAAACTTTCAGTTATAAAATAAGCAAGTCATAGGGATGAAAAGTATAGCATAGGAAACATAGTCAATAATAGTATAGAAACTTTGTATGGTCACAGACGGTAACAAGATTTATTGGGGGGATCATCTCATAATGTATAAAATATTTCACTATGACGTACACCTGAAAATAATAGGGTATTGCATGTCACTTATACTTCAGTTAAAATACAAGAATCCTATATTTGGCAAAGGTATCTTTCAAAGTGACTGGGTGGCTCAGTCACTTACGCATCCAACTCTTAATTCTGGCTCAGGTCATGATCTTATGGCTGGTGGAATCCAGTCCTGCGTCGGGCTCTGAGCCCACTTGGGATTCTCTCTCTCCCTCACACTCTGCCCCTCCCCTGCTCTCTTCCTCTCTCAAAATAAATAAATAAACTTTAAATAAACACACAAACTTAAGGCTAACTGAAGACATCCCCAGATAAAGAAAAAAATGAGAATATTTGTTGACAACAGACCTGCTTTATGAGAAATACGAAGGGAAATTTTTCAGGCTGGAAAGAAGTGATTCCAGATGATCATCTGAATACATGTGAAAAGCAAGGAGCACCGGAGAAAGCTAATTATGTAATTACAAGACTCTACTAAATGCATGTTTTTTCTTTTTCTCTGAACTGATTTATAAAGCAATCATCCAGAATATCATGTATGGAATATATTATCGGGTCTATAACATATGTAAATGTAATATATTTGCCAGTAAGAATACAAAAGAAGTGAGGGGGGGTGAAGGCTGCCCTGGACTAAGGGAATGGTTGCAGGTGGTAATGCCACAGGAATAAATGGAGAGAACCAGCAATGATAACATGCTTATGAGATTACGTTACGAACTACATTACATTAACACATACTAAATAAGTTTAACATAGCAAAAGCTATAGATATAGATATACTTGCTCTCTTGTTACTCTCTCCTACCTTAAAAGGCATAAAACATATCATATAACTTAATATCTATTACATAAAATATTATATATCATATAACATAATTATAGTAAAGCATTCTTGGTTTTATAACATTTATAGATGTATAATAATAATACCACCCAAAAAAGGAGGAAAAGAGAATAGAGCTAAATAGTATTATCTCACTGGAATTAAGTTCATATAAATCTGAAACTGATTCTGATAAAGTCAGAAGTATATGGCAAGCTTTAGAGGAACCACTAAAAAAAAAAAAAACAGTAACAAATGACAATTAAATGGAGAAAAACAAAATTCAATGGAGAAAGGATAGTCTTTTCAACAAATGGTGTTGAAACAACTGGATGTCCATATACCAAAATAAAATAAAACAAAATAAAAAATCTAATAACCTTGAAATGACTCACAGACCTAAATGTAAAATTTGACTATTAAACTTCTAGAAAATGATAAGAGGAAATCTAGGTGACCTTACATCTGGTGATGACTCTTAAATATAACACCGAAAGGATTATTTATGAAATAAAAAGTTAATAGGTTAAGTCAAAGAAGAAATCAAAAGGAATATTAGAAACCACCTGGAGATGAATGGAAGTGAAAACACAGCATATGAAATTCTAGGGGATGCAGCTAAAGCAGTGTTTAGAGTGAAATTCATTGTTATAAATGCATATATTAAAAAAAAAACAAAGATCAAGGTCAAGGTGATGTAGGGGTGCCTGGGTGGCCTAGCCAGTTAAGCATCAGACTTTGGCTCAGGTCATGAACTCACAGTTCATGAGATTTAGCTCCACATCAGGCTCTGTGCTGATAGCTCAGAGCCTGGAGCCTCCCTCAGATTCTTTCTTTCTCTCTCTCTCTCTCAAATATAAGTAAAGATAAGGAAAAAAAAAAAAGAACAAATTTCTTCAATCAAAAATATAACTTTCTATCTTAGGTCACTAGAATAAGAAGAGTAAACTAAACCTAAAACAAGTAGCAGGGACAAATAACAATGATTAGAGAATAAATTAATTAAATAGTTAATAGAAAAACTATAAGAAAAAAATGAATGGATCAAGAAAAGATCAACAAAATTGACAAACTTGAAGCTACATTGACCAAGGAAAAAAGAAGGAAGAATCTAATTAGCAAAATCAAATAAAAAAGGGAAACTGCTACAATCTTACACAAATAAAAAAGAATTATAAGGGAACACTAGGACCAATTTTATGCCAATAAATTAGATAACTTAGATGAAGTGGACAAACTCCTAGCAAGACACAAACTACTAAAACTGATTCAAGAAAAAAATAGACAATCTGAATGGACATATAACAAATAAAGAGACTGAATTTATAATCAAAACACTACCATCATACACAAAAATGCCAAGTCCAAATGGTTACACCAATGAAATCTGTCACACATTTACATCATTAATATCAACTATTCACATTATTCCAAAAAATACATAGAAAAGGAGGGAAGATTTCCCAACTCATTGTATGAATTCAGTATTAACCTGATACCAAAACCAGACAAAATATCAAAAGGAAAGAAAACTAATGACCATTGTGATGTCATGAATTTGAATGTAAAAATCCTCAACAAAATACTAGCAGACCAGATCCAACAAGATAGAGAAAGAGTGATTCACCATGGCCATGTAGAATTTATCCTAAGAATGTAAGGTTGGTTTAACATCTAAAAATCAATTGATGTGATACAGTATATCAATTGAAAAAAAAATAAAACAAGATGATGCAGAAGAAGCATATGACAAAATTCAACACAATATCAGAATTGGGGGGAAAACCAATAAACTAGGGAAATAAGAGAACTTTCTATACCTAATAAAAGGCATCTATTAAAAAACTCAGCTAAAATTACACTTAATAATGAAAACTGGGCTTTCCTTCTAAGATCAAGAATAGGAGAAGAATGTCTGTCCTCATCACTTCTAGTCAATATTTTACTGGAAGTTCTTTTTTTTTTTAATGTTTATTTATTCATTCTGAGATGGAGGGAGGAGGGGGACAGAGAGAAGGAGAGAGAGAATCCCAAACAGGCTCCACGATGTCAGCACAAGAGCTCAAAGTAGGGCTTGATCTCACAAACCATGAGATCATAACCTGAGCTGAAATCAAGAGTCAGACACTTAACCAACTGAGTTACCCAAGTGCCCAAATTCATCATTGAAACATTTTCTTAAAATTTATTTTTATTTTTTGAGAGAGAGAGAGAGAGAGTTGGGGAGGGGCAGAGGAAGAGGGAAGGAGAGAATGCAATCTCCATTCTCAGCATGGAGCTCAACACAGGGCTCAATCTCAGGACCCTGAAATCATGACCTGAGCAAAAATCAAGAGTCAGACACTTGGCCAACTGAGCCACCCAGGTGTCCTGTACTGGAAGTTAGCTAAAATGTTACCTAGTTCTAGGTAAAAAAAAAAAAAGAAAAACCATCCAGATTTGAAAAGAAGAAGTAGAATGATCTCTTTTTGAAGATGACATGATCTTGTATATAAAATCCTAATGACTTCACTAAAAAAGTGTTAAACTAATAAATGAGTTCAGCAGTGTGCATACCACATAATTAGTAGAAAAAGTCAACTGTATTTATATGTTCTTGCAATAACTAATCTGAAATCTTAAAGAAAGAATTCCAGTTACAGTGGCATCAGAAGGAACAAAACATTTTGGAATAAATTTAATAGAAGAAGTATAATAATGTACTCTGAAAAGTACAAAACATTGTTGAAAAGCATTTTTAAAGATCTAAATAAATGAAAAAACACTTGATGCTCATGGATTGGAAGACATAATATTGTTAAAATGGCAATACTCCCCAAATTGATCTACAGATTCAATGTAATTTCAAACAGAATTCCACCCAACTTGAATTCAGCTGATCTAAAATTTATATGAGCTATAAATCACCCAGAATGGCCAAAACAATCTTGAAAAAGAACAACAATGTTCAAAGACTCACACTTCCTGATTTCATAACTTAATACAAAGCAATGATAATCAATACAATTTTATAGAATAAGAATAGACATACAAATCAATAGAATAGAACTGAGAGCTCA
Organism: Helogale parvula; assembly: GCA_004023845.1. Lineage (NCBI taxonomy): Eukaryota > Metazoa > Chordata > Mammalia > Carnivora > Herpestidae > Helogale > Helogale parvula. The sequence continues at coordinate 338,522 of PJEM01000726.1, read as the reverse complement.
GAAATGAAACCATACATCTATTGCCAAAAGATTTTCAACAAGGGCACCAAGACTGTACAATGGGGAAAGAATACTCTTTTCAATAAATGATGAGTAGATAGTCACAGGCAAAGGAATGAAGTTGGATGTTTATCTCACAAAGTACATAAAAAGTAACCCAAAATGAATCAAAGACCTGAATGTAAGATCCATGACTGTAAAATTCTTACAAGAAAATATAGTAGTATGTCTTCATAACCTTAATTTGGCAAAGGACTCCTAGGTATGACACCAAAAGCATGAGCAACAAAGAAAAAAATAGGTAAATTAGAATTGAATAAAAATTAAAAACATTTGTGTTTTGAAGGACACAATCAAGAAACTAAAAAAACAATCCACAGATGAGAAAAAATATTTGAAAATCATATGTCTCATAAGGATTGTTTAGCTATAATACATAAAGAATACTTAATAAGCCAATTTGCACATTGGGCGAAGGATCTGAATAGACATTTCTCCAACAAAGATACACACATGGCCAATAAGTTCATGAAGAGACACTCATCATTGCTCACCAAGGAAATGCAAATCAAAACCATAGTGAGATACCACTTTACAACCACTAGGATGACTAGAATCAAAAAGTCATTGACCCGTTGGTGAGGTTGTATCGAAATTAGAACCCACACTCACTACTGGTAGGAATGTGAATTGCGTGTAGTTATTTTGGAAGACAGTCTGGCAGTTTCTCAAATAATTAAATGTAGCGTTACCACGTGACCCAGCGATTCCACTCCAAAGCATATGCCCAAGAGAAATGAAAACATGCCACGTGAAAACCTGTACACAAATTTCATAGCAGCATTATTCATAAAAGCCAAAAAGTAGAGAGAACCCAAATGTCAATCAACTGATGACTGGATAAGCAAAATATAGTATAACTTCAGAATGGAATATGATTTAGTCATAAAATGGAATGAAGTACTGATATATGCTATAATATGGATGACCCTTGAAAACATCAAGTTAAAGAAGCGAGATACAAGATGCCATATATTGTGTGATCCCATTTAGATGAAAAGTCCGGAATAGGCAAATCCATAGAGATGGAAAATAGATTAGTGGTTGCCAAGGGCTAAGAGAAAAGAAAAATGGGATTTGTACCCATTTCATAACAAATTACCACAAACTGGATGGCTGAAAAATCACATAAATGTATTCTCTCACAGTTCTGGAGGCTAGAAGTCAGAAATCTAAGGAGCCATACTCCCACTGAAGGCTCTAGGGAAGGATACTTCCTTGCCTCTTTCTAGCTTCCGGTGGCTCCAGGCAATTTGGGGCGTTCCTTGGCTTGTAGCTGCATCATGGAACGTGCCCCCACCTCAACACAGCTTTCTTCTCTGTGTTCATTTCTGTGTCCTCTCCTTTTCCTAGAAGGGCACCAGTATTGGATGTAGGATCCATGTTAATTCAGGATGACCTCATCTGAATGAATTATATGTGCAAAGATTTTATTTCCTAATATGGTTGCATTCTGAGGTTCCAGGTAAATATGAACTTTAAAGAACACCATTCAACCCACTATAGGGAGTGACTGCTAACAAGTACAAGTTTTCTTTTTGAAAATGCTGTAAAATTGACTGTGGTGATGGCTGCACATATTTGTAAGTGTACTAAGAATTACTCAATTATATACTTTAAATGAGAGAACTATATGGCCCATGAATTACATCTCAAAAAACTATATATCTAAAAAGCAAAAAGAATTGATTCACCAAACTTCCAGTAAAGGAACTTCTTCTCCTTTTTTTTAAATTATTTATTTTTGAGAGAAAGAGAGTGTGAGTAGGGGAGGGGCAGAGAGAGAGAGGTAGACACCAAATCTGAAGCAGCTCCAGGCTCTGAGCTGTCAGCACAGAGCCCAATGTGGAGCTTGAACCCATGAGCTGTGAGATCACGACCTGAGCTGAAGGTGGATGCCCAACTGACTGAGCTGTCCAGGTGCCCCTCAGTAAAAGAACTTCTAAAAGATGTGCAGGAAGAAGGAAAATGATCCCAGAAGGAAGATCTGAGATGTGGGAAGGGACCGTTAACTTGAGCTGGAAGTTAAGCCCCTGAAGATCAAGGACTTTAGTTTCTTCACTGCCTTAGTCCCGAGACCTATGCTAGAACCCATAGTCCCCAGACGTAAAAATATGTGTTTGATAAACGGTTGTTGAACAAAACAAATTGATAAATAGGGGCATAAATTAAAATAAACATTTTCATTAAATAATAACATCTAATTTTTATGGTTTAAAACAAATAACCAGTTCTGGGAAGAGGGCAGAGTAGAAGGATTCTGAACTCACTTCATCTCATGGACACAATGAGATAACAGCCACATCGGGGCAACTAACTTTGAAAATACCTAGGGACTGGCATAAGAGATTCTCTACAGTCAGTCAGAGAGGCCACATTGAAAAAGGGGCAGAGGTGTGGTTAGGAGCCAAATCCCTGGCAAGGCTAACGCAAGCAGGAGGAACACCACAAGCACAGAGAAGCCAGAGTATCACACCCTGTATCAGGAACCCTAGGAACAGAGAACCTGCACTGGGAAGATGAGTCAGCCTACGTTTTGTCTTTGAAAACCAACGGGGCCTCACTCTTTAACTTCACAATTTTTTTTATAATCAGTGGGTTTAGATCCAGGAAAGCTGAAAGCAATAGGAATTGAAGTCCCTGCCCTTAAAAAATACAGCATAGAGGGCGCATGGGTGGCTCAGTCAGTTAAGCATCCAACTTTGGCTCAGGTCATGATCTCATGGTTCATGAGCTCAAGCCCTGCATTGGGCTCTATGCTGACAGTTCAGAGTATGAAGCCTGCTTCAAATTCTATGTCTCCCTTTCTTTCTACCTCTCTCCTGCTCACATTCTTGCTCAAAAATTAATAAAAATAAAATAAATTTAAACATAGCATAGAAGAAGCAGTTTGAAAACACCTGGGGTAGGGGCACCTGGATGGCTCAGTCGGTCAAGCGTCTGCCTTCGGCTCAGGTCATGATCTCACGGTTCATGGGTTCAAGCCCTGAGTCAGGCTCTGTACTGACAGCTCAGAGCCAAGAGCCTGCTTCGGATGCTGTGTCTCCCTCTCTCTCTGCCCCTCCCCCATTTGTGCTCTGTCTCTCTCTCAAAAACACATGAACTATTAAAAAATTTTTTAAAAAAAGAAAACACCTGGGGTATACAAGAAAGGGATTTCTTTACTAATCTCAGAATGTGTGCTGGAGGAACAGGGATCTTGGGAGGCTTCCCCAATAAGAGAAGAGCTAATAGGCCCCGTTTCTCCCTGGACCCCACCCCACCCCCGCCCAACCAGACACGTGTTGGAACCAGCACAAACACTCTCCAGCTATCTCGCTAACATCACCTGCCCCACGCCTGTGTTCTCCTGCGGGTCCACCCCAGCAGGGCCACCAGCTCTGCACGTGTTCCTCCAACGTGTCTCCTGCCCAACCCACTCTTTAAGCAATCCCAGCAGGGACCAATGCCGCTGCAATGTGACTCCTGCCCCGGCAGGAGGGAAGATAAGCACACATCCCACTGCACCCACAGTCCCAGCAGCTAACCTTCTAGATGCCAGCACAGAGAAGGTGCCTTACCAACCAGTGTGACTGCAGCCCCAGTAGACAGATTGGGGGCAGGCATCTGATCTGACTGCCAGCCCTGCTCACCAATGAAAGGCAGATAGAGCACTGCAGGCTGGTGTGACTGCAGTCCTGGAAGATGGACTGGGAACAGGTCTGACTGCTAACACCACCTAATACAAGCCCATGGCCCCAAATAGGTCCCTGAACAGCCCAGGGACCAAACCCTGCCTGATGCTCCAACAATAGGCAAAGTAAGCCATTACAGCTGAGTGAATGAAAGGTAAACACAGCTCAGTCACAACAGTAGGGTACACACAGCACACATAGGAGACACCTATGCATAAGCACCAGGTTCTGATGAACAGGGAACACAGAGCTATAATGCAACACAAGACTTCTTCCTCATGAGGCCACTACTTGAGATGTAGCTCACTTTCCTAGTACATAGAAACAAACACAGGGAGTTAGACAAAATGAGGAGACAGAGGACTATGTCCCAAATGAAAGGACAGGACAAAACCATAGCAAAAGAGCTAAGTGACATGGAGATAAGCAATATACCTGATAAAGAATTCAAAGTAATGGTCGTAAAGATACTCTCTGGACTTGCAAAGAGAAGAGAATCTCAGTGAAATCTTCAACAAAAATTTAAGTATAAAAAAGAACCAGTCAGAGATGAAGAACTCAAAAGCTGAAAGAAAAAAATACAATAGAGGGAGTCAATAGAAGATTAAAGGATACAGAAGAACAGGTCAGCAATCTGGAAGATGGGATTATGGAAAGCAAGCAAGCAGAGGAGCAAAAAGGGAAAAAAAGAATAACAAAAATGAAGAAAAGGTTAAGAGAACTAGGGACACCATCAAGCATAATAACATTTGCATTATAAGGATCCCAAAAGGAGAAGGGGGGGGGGAAGCAGAAAATGTGTTTGAAGAAATAATAGCTAAAAAGTCCCCTAATCTGGGGAAGGAAACAGACATCTTGCTCCAGCAGGCACAAAGATTCACTCAACAAAATTAACGCAAGGAGACCCACATGAAGACATACAATAATTAAAATGGTAAAATGGGGTGCCAGGGTGGCTCAGTCGGTTAAGCATCCGACCTCAGCTCAGATGACGATATCGTGGTCCACGAGTTGAAGACCCATGTTGGGCTCTGTGCTGATAGCTCAGAGCCTGGACCCTGCTTCAAATTCTGTGTCTCCCTCTCTCTCTGTATCTCTCCCACTCACATTTTGTCTCTCTCTCTTAAAAATAAATAAACATTAAAAAAATTAATGGAAAATGTAGTGAGAATATTTTAAGTAGCAAGAGGGAAAAAAAACCGTTATATACACGGGAAATCCATAAGGCTATTAGCTGATTTTTCAGCAGAAACTTTGCAGGCCAGAACAGAACAACACGATATATTCAAAGTGCTGAAAGGGAAAAACCTAGAACTGAGGTTATCATTCAGACTAGGAGAGATAAAATTTCCAAAACAAAAGTTAAAAGAGTTTATCACCACTAATTCAGTCTTTCAAGAAATGTTAAAGGGAATTCTGAGAGTGGAAAGACCATAATCAGAAATAAGAAAATTATGAAGGAAAAAAACTTATAGGTAAATGCAAACATAATAAAAGTAGTTGATTAAAAACTTATAAACCAATATGGAGGTTTTTTAAAAAAGCAAGAAAATCAAGTACATTCACACACACAAAACATCTGCCTCAGTCAATAGATTTACAAAATGAAAGAATATAAACTATAACATCATAAATGTGCCCCACCATAATATGTGGGGAAGGAAGTAAAAATTCAGGGCTTTTACAACGGGCTCAGACTTAAACAACCATCAACTGAATATAGACTGCTATGCACATAAGCTGTTATATATGAACCTAATGGTAACCATAAATCAAAAACCTATAACAGATTTAAAAAACAGAGAGAAAGGAATCCAGTCATAACACTAAAGAAAGCCATCAAACCACAAGGAAAATGAGCAAGAGAAGAAACAGAGAAAAAGTGCAAAAACCATAGTAAAACAAGTACCAAAACAGCAGTAAGTATATACCTATCAATAATTGCTCTAAATGTAAATGAACCAAATGCTCCAATCAAAAGACACAGGGTGGCTGAATGGATTAAAAAAAAAAAAAAAAAGCAAGACCCATCTATATACTTCCTAGAAGAGACTCAATCCAGACCTAAGGACACATGCAGACTGAAAGTGAGGGGATGGAAAAGCATTTACCATGCAAATGGAAGCAAAAATAAAGCTGGGGTAGCAATACTTATATTGGTGAAAAGAGACTTTAAAACAAAGACTATAACAAGAAACAACGTAGAACACTACATAATAATGAAGGGAACAATCCAACAAGAGACTATAACACCTGTAAGTATTCATGTCCCCAGCATGGAAGCACCTAAATATATCAAACAATGACTAGCAGATAAAAAGAAGAAACTGATTGTAACACAATAATAGTAGGGGCCTTGGCACCCCACTTACATCAATGGATGGATCATCCAGAGAGAAGATCAAAAAGGAACAGGCTTTGAATGACATATTAGACCAGATGGACCTAACAGATACATACAGAACACTGCGTCCAAAATCAGCAGAATACACATTCTTTCCAAGTGCACATGGAACATTCTCCAGAATAGATCACACGTTAGGCTGAAAAATAAGTCATAGTGAATTCAAAAAGACTGAAATCAGGTCATGCATCTTTTCTGACCACAATGGTATGAAACTAGAAATCGATCACAAGGAAAATTCTGCAAAGATCACTAATATGCACAGACCAAATAACACGCTATTAAATAATGAATGAGTCAACCAAGAAATTAAAGAATAAATAAAAAACATACGTGGAGACAAATGAAAATGAAAACGCAATGGCCCTGGGGCACTTGGGTGGCCCAGCCGGCTAGCCATCCAACTCTTGAGTTAGGCTCAGGTCATGATCTCATGGTTGTGAGACCGAGCCCCATATTGGGCATGATGCTGGGTGTGGAAACTGCTTGGGATCCTCTCTCTCCCTCTCCCTCTCCCCCACCCCACTTGTGCACACATGTACACACACTCTCTCAAAATAAATAAATAAATAAGAATAAGAAAACACAACAGTTCAAAATCTTTGGGATGCGGCAAAAGCAGTTCTAAGAGGGAAGTTTATAGCAATACAGGCTTACCTCAAAAAGCAAGAAAAATCTCAAATGAACAACCTAGCCATACACCTAATAGAGCTAGAAAAAGAGGAACATATAAAACCCAAAGACAGTAGATGGAAGAAAATGATAAGCATTAGAGCAGAAATAAATGAAATAGAAACTGAAAAAACAATAAGACAGATCAATGAAACTAGGAGCTTGTTCTGTGAAAAGATAGGCAAAATTGATAAACCTTTACTCAGACTCACCAAGAAAAAAAAAAGAGAGAATTCAAATAAATAAAATCAGAAATGAAAAAGGAGAAATAGCCACCAAAATCACAGAAATATAAAAGATATTAAGAGAATGTATTTTTCAATGTTTATTGATTTATTTGGAGAGACAACATGAGCAGAGAGGGGCAAAGAGAGAGGGACAGAGAGAAGCCCAAGTAGGCTCCATGCTGTCAGTGCAGAGCCTGACATGGAACTCGATCCCATGAACCAGAACATCATGACCTGAGCCAAAAAAAAATTTTTTAACATAAAAGTCTATAAGATTTTATTTGTTCAAATTTACAAAGACTACATATGTACACTAGTGGGTGCATAAAATATTTTTCAAGAAGAAATTTGTGTGTGTGTGTGTGTGTGTGTGTGTGTAAGTGTTCTTTTTAAATTTATAGTTTATTGTCAAGTTGGTTTCCATATGACACCCAGTGCTCTTCCCCACAAGTGCCCTCCTCCATGACCATCACCTCTCTTCCCCCTGTCCCTCTCCCCCTTCAGCCCTCAGTTTGTTTTCAGTATTCAAGAGTCTCTCTTGATTTGCCTCCCTCCCTCTCCCTAACTCTCTTACCCCCCCTTTCCCTCCCCATGGTCCTCTGTTAGGTTTCTCCTGTTAGACCTATGAGTGCAAACATATGGTATTGTCCTTCTCTGCCTGACTTATTTCGCTTTAGCATGACACCCTCGAGGTCCATCCACTTTGCTACAAATGGCCAGATTTCATTCTTTCTCATTGCCATGTATATATATAAACCACATTATATATATAAACCACATCTTCTTGATCCATTCATCAGTTGATGGACATTTAGGCTCTTTACATGATTTGTGAGCCAAAATTAGGAGTCAGACACTTAACCAACTGAGCCACCCAGGTGCCTGTTAAGAGAATATTATGAAAAATTACAAGCCAAAAAACTGGACAGCCTATAAAAAATGAATAAATTCCTAGAAATATATAATCTTCCAAAACTGAACCAGGAAGAAATAGAAATTTTGAACAAACCAAGTACCAGCAATGAAATTGAATCAGTAACCAAAAAACTCCCAACAAGCAAAAGTCTGGGAGCAGACAGCTTCACAAGTGAATTCTACCCAAAATTTACAGAGGAGTTAATCCCTATTCTTCTCAAACTATTCCAAAAAATAGGAGACGAAGGAATGTTTCTAAATTCATTCTATGAAGCCAGCATTACCAAACCAGATAAAGACACTACAGAGCCTAAATGTCCATCACCTGATGAATGGATCAAGAAGATGTGGTATATATACACAACGGAGTACTCCATGGCAATGAGAAAGAATGAAATCTGGCCATTTGTAGCAAAGTGGATGGACCTAGAGGGAATCATGCTAAGCGAAATAAGTCAGGCGGAGAAGGATAGCTACCATAAGTTTTCACTCATAGGTGTAACAGGAGAAACCTAACAGGGGACCATGGCAAGGGGAAGGGGGAGCAGAAGAGTTGGGGAGAGGGAGGGAGGCAAATCATGAGAGACCTTTGAATCCTGAGAACAAACTGAGGGCTGAAGAGGGAGCGGGGAAGGGGAAGGAGGTGTGATGGACATGGAGGAGGGCACTTGTGGGGAAGAGCACTGGGTGTTCTATGGAAACCAACTTGGTAATAAACTATTAATTAAAAAAAGAATAAATTTTTAAAAAGACACTACAGACCAATATCTCTGATGAGTATAGATGCAGAAATCCTCAACAAAATATTAGCAAACTAATTCAACAATACATTAAAAAAAAATCATCTACCACGATCAAGTGGGATTTATTTCCAGGATGCAAGCGTGGCCTAATAATCACAAATCCATCAACATGATACATCACATTAACAAGAGAAAGGAAAAAAACCATATTGTCCTATCAATAGATAGAAAAAGTATTTGACAAAGTACAACATCCATTCATGATCAAAACTCTCAACAAACTAGCTTTACACGGAATGAACCTCAACGTGATAGAGGCCACACATGAAAAAAATCACAGCCAACATCATTCTCAACGGTGAAAAACGGCTTTTCCCTGTAGACCATTCTCACCACTTGTATTTAATATGGTGCTGAAAGTCCTAGTCACAACAACCGACAACAAATATGGAAAACCCTATCGACCACCAAAAAACTGCTAGACCTGATCAACAAATTCAGTAAAGCTGCAGGACACAAAGTCAACGCACAGAAATCTGTTGCATTTCTATACACCAATAATGAAGGAGCAGAAGGAGAAATTAATAAAACAATCTCATTTATAATTGCACCAAAAATAATAAAACACCTCGGAAGAAACATAACCAAGGAGGTGAAATATCTGTTTTCCAAACACTATAAAATATTGATGAAAAAATTGAAAATGACACAAACAAATGGAAATATATTCCATGCACTTGAATTGGAAGAACAAATATTGTTAAAATGTCCATACTACCCAAAGCAAGCTATAGATTTAATGTAACCCCTGTCAAAATACCGCTAACATTTTTTACAGAGCTAGAACAAACAATCCGAAAAATTTGTGTGGAACCACAAAAGACCCTGAATAGCCAAAGCAGTCTTGAGAAAGAACAATGCTGGAAGTTTTGTAATCCCAGACTTCAAGACACACTACAAACTGTAGTAATCAAAACAGTATGGTGTGGCACAAAAACAGACACATGGGTCAAGAGAACAGAATAGAGCCCTCAAAATAAACCCATGCACATATGGTCAATTAACTTAGCGAAAAGGAGCCAAAAATATACAACAAGGGAAAGACAGTTTCTTCAACAAATGATTCTGGGAAAACAGGACAGCAATATTCAAAAGAATTAAACCGGACAACTCTCTTACCCCACGCATAAAAATAAATGCAGAATAGATTAAAGACCTAAACGTGAGCACTGAAACCATAAAACTCCTAGAAGAAAACATAGGCATTAACGTCTTTTACATCACCTACAGAAACATTTTTCTAGATCTGTCTTCTCAGATAAGGGAAACAAAAGCAAAATTGGGACTACACCAAAATAAAAAGCTGTTGTGCAGTGAAGGAAATCACCAACGGAACAGAAAGGCAACCTACTGAACGGGAGAAGATATTTGCAAATGACGTCTCTGATAAAGGGTTAGTATTCAAAATATATGAGGAACTGATATAACTCAATGCCCCAAAACCAAATAAACCAATTTAAAAATTGGGCAGAAGACATGAATAGACATTTCTCCAAAGACGACATACACATGGCCAACAGACACATGAAAAGAGGCTCAACATCCCTCATCATCAGGGAAATGCAAATTAAAACCGCAATAACATAGCACCTCATACCTGTCAGAATGGCTGAAATCCAAAACACAACAAACAGCAAGCATTGGCGAGGATATAGAGAAAAAGGAACCTCATGTACTGTTGGTGGGAACTCAGACTGGTGCAGCCACTGTGGAAAATAGGAGATTCCTTCAAAATTAAAAATAGAATTACCAAACGATTCAATAATTCCACTACTAGCTATTTTCTCAAAGAATACAAAAACTCTAATTCAAAAAGATATATGCACTCCTACATTTGTTGCAGCATTATTTAAAATAGCCAAATTATGGAAGTAACCCAAGTGTCCATCGATAGATGACTGAATAAAGAAAATGTGATGTATATATACAGTGGAATATTATTACTCAGCCAAAAAAAAAAAAAAAAAAAGAATGGGCTCTTGCCATTTGCATCGATGCAGACGGACCTGGAGAGTATAACGCTAAGTAAAATAAGTCAGACAGAGAAAGACACATACCATGTGATTTCACTCACATGTGGAATTTAAGAAACAAAACAAATGGAAGAACAAAGAAGAAAAGAGACAAACAAAAAATCAGACTCTTAACTATAAGAATAGACTGCTAGTCGCCAGAGGGCTTGGGGCAGTGGGTGAAATCAGTGAGGGGGATTAAGTGTACACTTATTGTGGTGAGCAGAGAAAGGCAAGGAATTGCTGAATCATTATATCGGACACGTGAAACTAATATAACACGAATGTTAATTACATTTCAGTAAAAAACAAATAAACAAAGGAAAACATAGAGTAAAAAAGCATGTAAGCTCAGAGTGTGTTCAGAGTTAGAGCAATGAAATGTTCTGGAATTTTTCAGGCATAGGCTGAAGACATTAATCTTGAACTTTGCAAATTAAATATGCATGAAACTATTTCAAAGAGAATAATTAAGAGATAAAGAGGGTATAACTCCTAGCTAATTGAGCAAAAACTTGGAAAAAAGAGAAAGGGATGGTCAATTAATCCAGTACAATGCTGGAAAGGACGAAAGTACATATAATGTGCTACAATTAGAAAGCAAAATAAATGAGTCAACAGGAGAAAAAATCCAAATACATCAGATATAGATATAAATAGACAAAATCTCCCATTTAGCTATTTTAATGGGTTTTTTTTTGAGAGAGAGAGAGAGAGAGAGAGAGAGAGAGAGTGTTTGTGTAAGGGGGGGAGGGGCAGAGAGAGAGGGAGACACAGGCTCTGAAATGGGCTCTAGGCTCTGAGCTGTCAGCACAGAGCCCGATGCGGGGCTCAAACTGAGAACCACGAGATCGTGACCTGAGCAGAAGTTGGATGCTTTATGTCTAGACTGAGCTACACAGGCGCCTCGACAAAATCTTCCATTTAAAAGACATTATTACATCAGCTTGGAAACAAAACCAGCTAAACTCTACTTAAAGATAGACATCTTTAAGATGTACATATAGGAAAAAAAGTATATATATGCACCACCCTTAACCCAAACCCTGAACGTCCTAAAACCAAATGCGTTTCCAAATTCAGGTTACTTTTAATTTCAGAAATTAATATAGGTCATATGTTATATTTTACACTACACTCATTGGGTTTGAGGTATCACCTCATAATCACACACAGGAATATTTCTGAAGGAAACAGAAATGTTCACACTAAGAGAATAAGCATATAAATAGCTTCACATCACCAGAGAACAGATTTTGCTGTCAAATAAATTATAAGAAAAACTTGGTTTTCAGAGCTTTTTGGTTTTCAGAACTGAAGATAGTAATTACAGACTTGAGCCAAGCAAATTTTAGCCCAAAGAACTGTCATACCTATGGCAATGTTGAACAAAATAGGTTCTAAGGCAAACAACATTTTAGGGTAACCAAACGAGAATATTCAAAAAAAAATTTTTTTTATGTCTTTGAGAGACAGAGACAGAGAGCGAGCTGAGGAGGGGCAGAGAGGGAGACAAAGACTCTGAAGCAGGCTCCAAGCTGTCAGCACAGAGCCGGACCTGGGGCTCGAACCCACGGGCTGTGAGATCATGACCTGAGCCAAAGTCGGATGCTTAACTGACTGAGCCGCCCAGGCTCCCCGAGGATATTTTTTAAAGCGTCAATGGACCAGGAAGATATAACAATTCTAAATTTATGTACATTTACTGAGATAGCCTCCAAACATAAAGACGAATGGGTAATATTATAACGATAATTTGTTGTATGTATAAAATAATTCTCAATTTATTATGCCCTGTCTATTCAGGATTTTAGTGTGGCTTGTCCCAATTCGATTACAATAAATCAGCACTGAGTAGGTGTTTTCCTGGAGGAATCCTTTCCAAGTTGACAAGCGCTCAGTGAAGCCCTTACGCTCATGACCTCCTTTGACCCCCCCCACCCCCCCGTGTGCAACAAGGGAGATGAAATAATTTGCCCAAAGTCACATGCTAAGCATCCCAGTTTGGATTCAAACTTAGTTCTGTTGGGCTCCAACGGTATCAGGAAATAAGCATGAGACACTGTCCCTTGATTTATTTAAAATGGCAGCCATGACACAGGAGAATTAAAATCAGGACAGGAGATCTATACACACTACCCGTTACAACTTTCCAGAGGCACATTCTCACATCCATGCACGAGAGACACAAGGGTTTACACAATCTTCATTCTCCTGCTTCTCCCCAAATCTCGCCATTTTCTCCCTGATCTTAGGACATCTTTGAAACGAGAATTCATAATGCCGACATCCTGATATTTCTCAGCATGACACTCATATTATGCTTTTAACACAGAAGTGTGAATTGTTTGGGTAAAGTATGAGCTAATAATTTAAAATGTAAAGCCTTTAGAAACCTATTTCACATGTTTTTCTATTCTCTCTCACCAATTACCCTCTATAAAATGGAGAAACTAATTATAACTGAAATCGGTCACAGTAGCAGCAGTTGGCATACAAATATACAGTGAAAAATAAAGTCTAGAAATAAAAACGGCATGTTGCCCTTATGTTTAAAGAACACCAGAGACCGCCCAAGAAGTACCAGGGATTATCAGAGAGTGAGAGCAAGACAAAACTGTTCATGACTCACAAAGAACATGGAGCCCGTTGGAGACGTGCAAACTCACCTTCCACCGCAAGAGGGCGCTCGTCCAAAGGGAGTGAAAGGTCATCCTGCCCCAAATACGCACCGGAAGGGTAAATCCCTGTCGGAAGGGGTTAAGAATATTTTTATAACCAGAGACTGCTGCTAGAATTGATAACCCAAGGATCCAAATTAAGATTTTTCTCCAATACCACCTTTGTGTTGTCAATCCCATTTCTATAATCAGTTCTATATAAAGAAGGGTAAATGTGCCTGTCTGTACCATAGAACAGAAACCAAATGAATTGTTCCCATACCAGTCAGTGTCAGCATCAAGTGAATCTTGTTTCTGGTGGACTTTGCCAAAAACTGGCGAATAAAAGGGATTCAGCCTGCATTTCCCCTTTAGAAAGGAAGGAAGGAGGAAATGTGGATTTAAACCTTGTATTACTTGTAAACTGCAGAAGAGTGAAAACCTTGAGTTCAAATTCCAGTTTTATGATCTTTCGAAAGAATGCAGGGCAGCTGACTCAGCCTGTCTCTCCATATCACTGGTGCCTCATTCCTTCAAATGGCTCCCACTGTCAGATCCGTCCCCAGATCTGAGCCGTCTCCAAGAACATGCAGCGTTGGTTCACCAGGGAGGAGGTGGTGTGAGTGCTCACCAGCCAGAGGCAGCTCAGGCATTTCTGTGTTTGAACACGGGCTCCACCTCTAACTGGCTATGCAGAACCTTGGGCTGGTCTTGTAATCTCCCTGCGCCTCTGTTTCCTTATCTGTAAGCTGGGAAGGATACGAAGACCCACCCCAGAGAGTGAAGTCTTCCGTGAAATAAATAATGCAAACCATTTGCTAAAGTGCTTCGTCCAAGCATATGCTCCGTAAATGTTCATTACTGTAATCTATTCATTCACAGATATTTATTGACCACCTATGGTGTGCCAGGTACATTCTAGATGCTTGGGATGCATCCATGAACAAAACTGGGAATCATCCTTTCCACTGTGGGCTTGCATTCCAGCAAGGAAAGGCAGACAGCAAACAACAGACATCCTAGGTAAATAACGTATGCTAGGAGGCAAAAGCTAATACTTGCTACAAAAAGGAAAATAAGTAAGCAGAAAACCAGTTACAGTTTTAAACAGGGTGGTCAAGGCAGACCTCATTTAGAGGTGGGGCTTAAGTAAAGAATTAGGCAAGGTGTGGCAGATACCATGAAACTAGAGGGATTGAATGGGGGGGGGGGACAGGACGAGGGATTTCAGGCAAATGAAACAGCCAGTTCAAAGGTCCTGCAGCAGAAATACGCCCGGCTTGGCCAGGGCCAGCTGGAGCAGAGAGAACATCGCCCCCCAAATGACCCATTCTCACATCTAACTACATGAGGTCCAAAACAAAACACAGTCTTCCATTTATCCAAGATTGTAACTTTGAAGTCATTTTTTTATTCCTTCTCCACTACATTCCTTACATTCTATTATTTTTAATTTAATTGATTATTTTGGTTTCTTTAATTAATTTATTTTTTAATTTGTTTACTGTGGTGCCTTTAGACTTATCCTTCTCTTTCCATCTCTGCTGTCCGAACACAGAGAAAGATTATAACTTGGCCCTAAGACTAAACAATGTATGGGGCCCTTCTCTGTAAATTGCAAAAGTCTGTAAAATGTTACAAAGCTGGGTGTTTCTCGATTTTAGGCGTCCCTGCTTTGTCCCTGAGCGTGTGTTTAAGCTCCGTATCCAAAACGACCTTGCACCTGTCTGCTGTTCGTGTACCCACATTACTTCTAGGTTAGTTCGATGGCTTCTTAATGAGTCTCCCCCTCAGTACCTCCCGGCTATAATCCATACAATGTAAAACTTTCTGATTGACCTTTCTAGGATGTTACTTTCATTAGTCATCTCTATACTTAAGGACTAGAATGACCATTTATTACTTACCAGATAAAGTCTAAATTCCAATGGCTGTCCTCCTAATTATAAACAACTTGACATCAGAAACTCAGTTTTAAACTTCTGTTGTAGTCCAAGGAACGCTTAGCACGGTGAGAGATACATGACTGAATTGACTTGAAAAGAAAGGAAAATGGAAAGAAAAGATTAAAAAAAATGAAATTTACATAGTACCAAATTCTTCCAGTTCTGACGGCCGTATTATTGTTGTTGTTTTTTAATCAGATTCCTTGAAGGGTAATTTACATAAAGATTTACTCTTTACAGTGTATAATTCTCTGAGTTTTGACAGTTGCATATGGTTATGTAACTACCCTGGCAATCAAGATCTAGAACAGTTAGAACACTCTAAAACATCGCCTTTTATACCTTTATATTCAACCCTTCCCTCTGCCCTCGGAAATTACTGATCTGTTTCTCATTCCTATACTTTTCTCCTTTTCTGCATTTTCTATAGATGGAATCATCCAGCTTCTTTCAGGGAGCATAATATAATTTGAAATTCACCCACATTGTTGCATGTTTGTTTCTTTTTCCATTAGATTGTTTCCAGTTTGAAGCAATTATGAATAAAGTTGATACAATAGTACAGGTTCCTGTGTGAACATTTGTGTTCATTTTTTCTTGGATAAATACACAGAAGCAAAATTGCTGGCATGGGGTAGGCTTAATTTTTAAAGAAACACCAAACTGTTTTCCAAAGTGGCTGTAACCATTTTTCATTCTCACCAGCACTATAGGACAGTTCTAGGGGTTCCAGATTCTCATCAGCACTTGGTATTATCCGTTTTTTATTTATCATTATTTTACCAAGTCTCGTAGGTATATTGCACAGCGGTTTTAATTTGCATTTCCCTAATGACAATGTTGAGCATCTTTGCATGTGCTTACTTGCCATCTGTATATTGTATTTGGTGAAAGGTCTATTCGAATCTTTTGTCGTGTTTGATTGCTTTGTTTTCTTATTACTGACTTTTGAGAGATCATTATAATTCTGGATACAAGTCTTCTAACAAATATATGTTTTACAAATATTTTCTCCTAGTCTGTAGTTTGTCTTTTTTTAATGTTTTATTTTATTTATTTTTGAGAGGGAGAGAGAGAGAGAGAGAGGGTCAGGGGCAGAGAGAGGAGACAGAGACTCCAAAGCAGGCTTTGAGCTGTCAGCACAGAGCCCGATGTAGGGCTCGAACTCACAAGCCGTGAGATCCGGACCCAAGGTGAAGTCACACGTTTAACTGACTGAGCCACCCAGGTACCTCTGTAAGTTTGTCTTTTTAAAAACTTAGAGTCCAATGGAATTCACATTGGTGTACAACTCTGTGAGTTTTAACACGTACACAGAGTCTTGTCACCACCTCCGCAGACAGGATGCAGACAATTCCAATACCTAAAGAATTCCCTCGTGTTCTCCCTTTGGTCAGACCCTCTCCCCAGCCTAACCTCTAGCAACCTGTTTCTTTCCTATAGTTTTGCTTTTTTCAGTGTCTCGAATAAATGAAATCTTATAGTATATAATCTCCTGGGACTGGCTTCTGTGACATAGTATAATGCCAAACAGCACTCTATTACGTGGATAGACCACAGTTTATCTACCCATTTGCCTGCTAAAGGACAGTTAAGTTGTTTCCAGTTTTGGGTAATAAGGATTTTTGGAAAATAAATTCAATGTTTATGATGAATAAACACAAAACAGCAGACAATGTTGAAGACAAAGATTTAAGCAACACTGTTAAGTTTCAGAAAGTCAGTGAAGAAGGGTTATCAGCAAAGTGGACAGACCGACGACCATGCGACCAGCTCAGTTAGGATAATGTACCGCAGGGAACAGGAGGAACCCAAAGTCTGCCCGAGAGCACGGAGGATCAGAAATCCAGTCCAGGTCAACACAGGGCCCTGGCTTGCAGTTAAATGAACACAAGAGAACTATTGGTAACATTATGAAGCTACAGTTATATTAAACATTTTCTTACGGCTGTATAATTTCTCTTCCCTACTTCTCAGAAAGCATTATAACAATAATAACAAGAGATCTGTGCCAGGATAGCTAAAACCTAAATAGGAAAGAAAGTTCAGGGGGCACCTGGGTGGCTCAGTCGGTTAAGCGTCAGACTTCAGCTCAGGTCATGATCTCATGGTTCATGAGTTCAAGCCCCGGGTCGGGCTCTGTGCTGACAGCTCAGAGCCTGGAGCCTGCTTCCTATTCCGTGTCTCCCTCTCTCTCTGCCCCTCCCCCGCTCACACGCTGTTTCTTTCCCTCTCAAAAATAAACAAACAATAATAAAAAAAAAAAGATGTTAAAAAAAAGTTCAGAAGCCTGTTGAGGAAGAAAACAAGGAAAAAGTCCAGCTGAGAACCTCAAAAAAGATGCTTTTTTTGTTCTCTCAGCTTCCCCTCGATATTCCAGCAGTGGGGAGAGGGGACATAATTTTTATTCTTTTCGTTGTTAGTTGGAGGAAATTCAGCTTTTTTGAAGAGGAAAATTCTTCCTGTCACTCAGGAAATTCTCAGATAAATTTGTCACATAATTTCTTATATAAAGACCCATAAGAAACACTGAACAACACCATTAAAATGACAGTTTTGTAAGAAACGCAAATTTTTTCTTCACAGGAAACTGCCTCACACCTTCAGCCTAATCTGTTGGACCACATACAGCAGGTAGAAAATCTGGTGCGTTCACATCCAGTTTCTCAAATGTGGTCAGTGTTTTCACCTGGATCAAAATCGCCTAGGGCTGGGGTGCCCCGGGGGGCTTAGTCAGGTAAGCGTCCGACTTCAGCTCAGGTCATGATCTCACGGTTCGTGAGTTCAAGCCCCACATTGGACGCAGTAGGGACAGCTCAGCGGGAGCCTGCTTCGGATTCTGTGTCTCCTCTCTCTGCCCCTCCCCCACTCAACTCTATCTCTCTCTCTCAAAAATAAATGAACATTAAAAAACCAAAATTGCCTGGGGCTAGTTGATCTACATGCAGATCCCTAAGCCCTGCCTCAGACCAACTAAGTCAAAATTGGGAGCACAGAGCCCGGGACCCTAGGACACGAAAGTCTGAGAAACATTCGCAGAGAAAAGCATGGCTGTTTTTAGGCCGTGTAAGAATGCAGAAACAGAAATGGAGAGATTTAGGAAAAGGAATAATTAACATGTCCTTTAAACTGCTTCTCTGGATATTAATTGCTTCCACTGTGCTTTTTGGCAACCAATTAAGAGCGGAGTTCTTTGGTAAGTGCCTGGAGTGCCCACCTTCTCTTTATTGACTAAACCTTCCTAATTGAAATACTTTGAAGTGCCTTCTCCTGCAAAACAAGCTGTACGGAGGCTCCCCTGTGTAAAACTCTTGATAAGCATATTAATAAAGAAAAGATGGGGATCATAGTGTCGTCTCCATTTGCCCAGTCTGGGGAGCGCGTTAGCACTCTGTTAGTGTCTGCGCCGCCCGTCACAAATGAGACATAAACACAGACCAGGAGGTCCTTGGCTTGCAAACACCTTGCCTGCAACTCTAGTTTACGCGGACCTCTAAGTCCTAAACTGCAGTTCCTAAAAATACTCTTAGGTCTAGATTGCACTCCCACAGTTAGGGGAGGTTGCGGAAGTGTTAGACGCTGTTTCATGAATCTCCTTATTGTTATTTCGGGAAACGACTAAAGGATTTGACAATTTTCTCTTTAAAAGCAGCATAAAGACAGGTGGCTAACTAGTGAGAAATAAGTAGAAGTTTCAAGTCAAAGAAACATATTGCATTTATTTTATCACCCCATTTATGCTTAAATCTTAACATGTCGCCAGAGATCCTGATATACGTATGCTTCTAAGAGAAGACACCAGGCTGTATAACAAATAGCCACAGTCACTACCCGTGTCTGGCAGCAAAGAGCGTTCGTTAGGCCCTCGTGGGCATGTGTGAAATGCTGGATGTGTTTACAGAGCGTCTAAAAGAGTTTACATTTTAGAGGAAAAAAATAACACCAGATTAACATTGAAAGATGTGTTCAAATAACTTGGGTTTCTGAAACCCAACAGAACAGTAGGAAGAATACTTACACAGAAAATAACGCGATACAGAACCTTCGATCCATAAAATTTAAAACACCAATTTGCCTATCAGAATGCACAAAGAAAATCAACCACCACTGCTGTTACTTGCTTCGAAAAGATTGGAGAAACAAAACAGATGGACGTTATAGTTGACTTAATGATTAGATTTTAACTTTCACTTCTGTGTAACCCAATCCGTTTTGTCTCGTGGGCTGATAATTTCTGGTTGTAAGTTTCTCACTCACTATCATCCACCCTTTCTGTCCCCTGTCCCCACCTTCAGCTCGCAAGGAATGTTATTTCCCAGAGGGACTTATGGTCTACGTTCTCATTTCTGCACTGCATAGAGTAGCATTTATACATTTAAATATATACTTTGTGATTATTGCCCTTAAAGAGCTTGTGTTTGGCCGGCTACCCCAACACTTTGCATGCTTCCTTTCCGGTCATGCAGTTGATAATAGTTGGAAGTTCCCTTAAAGTTCCCCAGTTTTTAAACATTAAATCTTTTAGACTCATTCCGGGCCATTTCCTTTTCTAGTTTTTGACTCTTTCTTGAAATGACCCCTTTGAGTTCAGCCAAATGTAAACAAAGCTGAATTTTAGCTCTGCTCTTACAAGAGCTGTGTTTAGACTATGATTCGCTTCAGGCCAATCCTTTTCAAAGGGAAGATTTTGATCTCTGGGAATCCTCGAAGGTGAAAGATGCCAGGGATCAGGAAGGTGGATTTAAAAATGTATATATTTATCATTCACAATTATGTTCGAGAAGAGATTTACATGCAAGTAAAAAGCATCTAAGTCTGGTGGGCCCCTTGCATAATTCAAAAAAGTAAAACTGCCTTATAACTCATTAAGTGTTTATTTATATGCTCTTCTTATTTCAAAATGGATGTGATTAAATGGTTCCATTTATATGAAACGTCTAAAATAAGCAAATCCATTCAGACCGGATGTAGATTGGCGGTTGCCGGCCAGGAGGTGGGGGGTGGGGAGAACTAGAGAATCGCTGCTAATGCCTACGGGGTTTCTTTTTGGGGTGATGAAAATATTCTAAAATTAGACGATGGTGATGCCTACACAATTCTGGGGATATACTAAAAGCCACTGAACTATACACATTAAAAGGCTACGTTCTATGGTTATGTGCATAATATCCCAAGGAAGCTAGTATTTTTAAAAAGAGATTTACATAGGTCCCTTCCCCCAATAAGAAGATGATAGACAATGCAGTAGAAAACGGGCATAAGATGCGTCCTGGAAACTCACTTAAGAAGACACACAATTAGACAAGTAAGCATGAAAACAGACACAGGATCCTGAGGGTTGGGGAAAATGGGCTATTTCAACCCACTATATTCACAGAAATGATAACCCTTCCCAAGGAGAGCAGGAGGTAAGAGTGAGAACCTCATATGGAGCTGGTGGGGATGTAAATTGGTACAAAACCTTGGAGGGCATTTGACAACCTCTCAAAGCTACGAATGGAAGCCCAGGGGTTCCAGTTCTCAGCAACCTTTGCCACACCAGGGCAAAGGTATATATGCACAAGGACATCCATCAGCATTGTCTGTAACAGGGAAAAATGGAAACAATCCGAACCTATCAATAAAGGGGTTGAGGATTAACCTAGAGTGCGTATATGTGAGATACTGTATAGCACCAAATAAATAAATTCGATTCAAGGGGGGAAATGCATTTATAAAACTCATGCCGCAGGATTTGTCTTAAGAGAGGAGGAATAGGAAAAATAAGATTAAGCTGAGGGTTTAATGCACAGGATGAGGTTTGGCTCACCTGCAAACACTGGCTCTCATTTGACTCTTTGAGACAGCAATGCGGAAAGAGGAATCGGAGCAATTACAGAATTAGACTATGATGGAAAAATGTACAACCAGTCCTGATGCTAAGATCAGAGAGAAATTTCCTGCAGGGCTTTCAGGAAAAGGCCACCATGGAAAGTGGGTAATAAGCAATGCCCTCAATGTCACTGTCTTGTCTGTGGAACTGTCACTTCTGCGAAGACAAATCCCAGGGCCACAGTCTCCCAGTGTCTGGCTTTAACAGAAGATTCATATTTGAGAGCGGGGAGTCGAAACTGGGGTGCCAAAGTATTCTGCTTGGCCGGCACAGGGTTCAAAATTCTTAAGCCCGAATGCCTTCGGTGGGACATACACTCCTTAGAACAGCACCGTTGAATAGAACTTTCTGCAGTGATGAAAATGTTCCATTTCTGCCTTGTGCAGTGTGGTAGCCAGGAGTCACATGGGGCTACCTACCGAGTACTTGAAATGTGGCTAGTTTGATGAAGGATCTGACTTTAAATCTTATTTCATTTTAACGAATTATCATTTAAGTAGTCATGTAGCAGCCTATCGCCCAGAACTCTAGAAGGCAAGCTCTGGAAAGCCACCCCCCCCGACTCTCTCCTTTATTAAACCCCCACCCTCTGCATCACACCGTTGGATTATGTGGCCCCTGGGGGTGTTTTCTTTTGTAACTCGTGTTTTAAAGCACTGTCTCTCCAGGAATGGACAGATGGTAATTCTATTGTATATCCACTTTTGTTCGTTTATTCAATAAACACTCTTTCCACCGGGAGGCAGGTAGTAGGTCAGGGTCAGACACAGCATCTACTGTCTCAAGGGCATAGGGTGCCATGCATACAGCAGGCAAGGCAAGGTCCTGGGATGGAGGCATTAGAAAACCCAACCTGAACTTGGTGAGCTGAGAGGTGAGTCCTAAGGAAGAACTAACAATAAATACAAGTCAGCTGGGGTCTGGAGACAAGTCTCAGAGGGGAAATCACGTGGCCTGTTCTAGGGATTCGAAGAAATTCGCTGGAATTTAGAAGGTGGGGGTGGGGACTTTGAGAGTTGGGCAAGGACTAGACTGTTGGGGATGTCAAACACATTCACCTGACTTTGGACTTGGCCCTGGTGGCAGTAGAAACCCGCTGAGAAATGTTAAGGGAAGGTGGAGGCTCCTGTGATCTGCCATTTGAAAGAGACCTACAGAATTTACCGCGTGATCCTACAAATCCACCTCTGGGCGTTGACCCAAAAGAATCACAAGCAGTGGCCTGAACAGGTACTCATCCACGGCAGCAGTGTTCACAATGGCCCAAAGGTGGAAACGGCCCACGCGTCCGCCAATGGACGGTCGGATAAACAAAACGGATACACATGCAGTGGAATATTATTCAGCCTTAAAAAGAGGACAGGTGTGACACCTGCCACTGCATGGGAGAAACCTGAAGACGCTATGGCTAAGTGACACGTCAGAGACAAGAAGACAGATGTTGTCTGATTCTCCTTATTTTAGGGACCCAGCATGGTCAGATTCATAGAGGCAGAAGGTGGAATGCTGGGGAGGAAGGACTGAGTTAGTGTTTAATGGGCACTCATGTGTATTTAATGAGTTTCAGTTTGAGAAGATGCAAATGTTCTGGAGAACGGATGGCAGCGATGGTTCACAGCAGTGTGACAGTATATAATGCCACTGACCTGTACACTTGAAAGTGGTTATAATAGTACATTTCAGCTAATATATATTATATATATATATATATTCAATATGCATAAGAAAGCATACACACAATAAGAAAATGAGATAAATCCTCCAAAGCTATGCAAAAGCTTCCTAACTGATCTGTGACCATTCTTGATCCTTTACAGTTAATTTTCTACACAACGGAGGGAATTTTGAAACGTCAGTGTGGGCACCACGCTCTCTGCCTCTCCTCCCCCGCCAGAAAGTTTTCAGTGGCCGGTCTGGTCTCTAGTAATTTGGTCCTTTGTCACATCTGTCACATCCTCATGTCCACTCTGCCCCTGGTTCTCTCCTCTGCAACTCCACTGGCTTCTTTACTCTCTGTGAATTCACTAAGCAAGCCCCTCCCCCCGCCCCCACCAGGGCTTTCTCACTCTGGAACATTCTTTCCCCTGAAGATCACCTAGATCGCTTTTTCACTTCATTCCGGTCCATTATCACCCTTCGAGTAGTCTTCTTGACCACCCTATCTAAAAACTTTCCTGCCGTACAACGTTGAATGTTAATTACACTGGAATAAAAATATAAATAAATAAAATGCAAAACACATTTCTGTCATGACCGAACTGAGTTTAAGCCTCCTGTCGAGTTCTGAACTGACAGCATGGAGCCTGCTTGGGATTC